>WNNJ02002515.1:0-112858 GCA_012934845.2 Pomphorhynchus laevis
ATATATATTTAATATTTATGTTTGTATTAATATTTTTTTACATTTATATTTTAAGGAAGTCTTGCCGTTGCTGTTGAAGGACCTTCTAAAGCTGAAATACGATGTAAGGATAATAAGGACGGAACATGTGATGCAACATATTGGCCTGCAGCTCCTGGGGATTACGTTGTTACTGTAAAATATGGAGGAAAACATATCGCTGGGTCTCCATTCCATGTTAACATTTCAGGTAAATTCTTTCTAAATTGTCACTCTGCTACTGTGAAGTGTTTTATGAAATTTATATTATTTATTATTAACAAATAATATTTAGCGGTTGTATATTTTATAACGATGTCTTATCATGTATTTGTCAAATTTGATAATGCTCTTATTTTGATTAATTTTAATTTTTTATTTCTTGTATTACATGAAATACTTGTTTTTTATTATTGTAATTATAATTTTAAATACAGCTAATGTGGGTCATGCATTTGATGCTATATATTGTCCTATAGTGTAGTTTTAGCAATGCTTTTCTGGCTTTTGTCGGATTAGAAATCCATATTTTTGACAATTCTTATTTTAGATAGTTGATTCTGATCCATTATTGATAAATAATTATTGGAGCTGAATCAAATAAAAGAGGATTTGTTTTGATATTTCGCTAACTTCTGTTAGCATGTTCAGAAAATTACAATTTTTATATTAATTTGCGTGTTTAAAAGTTTAAATTTTTTTTAAATAATCTTTGATTTTAGCTTTAAAACGATTTTATACGTACTCTGGATTTTATTTTCAAGCATAAATGTAATTTTCAATAAATATAATTAAGTGTAGAACCGATTATTGAATTTTAGTTGTTATTTTTAGCAAAATATGCAAAAGCTTTTTTTAAGATGGGTAACAGCAAATTGCCTTGTTATAAGTAATCACCAAATTGCGACTGTCACGCGATATTGACAGTTATCTTAATCGTACTGTTTTTCTAATCCACACAATCTTACTATCCTTTTATTTTTTACTTATCGTGTATGATAAAATGTAATGGCTGTGATAGCATAATTGTACAGCAGATTATATTTTATAATCAAAAACAGCAATTGCTATGCGAATAATGGATCGACTGTTCGCGAAACATGCACTATCTTCTCTTTCTTCTAATTGTGATATCTCGCAATTTGATAGAATAAATACTGAGTTGTGAATTACATTTTCTGTAAATGGACTTTGTTTGAAATTTATATTCTGTTTTCTTTAAACATGTTATGGTTTCTTTATTTTGTATTAATATTTAAACAATCAGTGGTAGTTGTAAAATACAATGAAATGAAAAATAGAATAAAATAAACAGTATTTTAAATAATTAGAAACATTTTCATCATGTACACTAATGTGACCTTTAAAAAAGTCTTACTAAACAATAATTTAGTGTTCATATTTTAATATAACAGTATTATTATGTGAATACTGCCGGACGAATAAATTATCTTTACGGGTTTGTATGCTTTTTTATAATAAAAATGTTTATAATGCTTTCAGATATTTTCACCTCTTTCTATATATATAATTTGAATCCAGAAAAAAGAAATGTTGAAAAGCTTTCGTTATTGCTGTGTCAATTGTAGCACACACACCAAATACAATACAATATTTTTTTGTGCTACAATTGACACAACAATATCTAAAGTTCTTAAAAAATGTTTTTCCTGATTTAAATTTTATAGTGAATATATATATATATATATATATATATATATATATATATATATATGGAGTCTGAGAATGGCCTCAGAGTAGGAACATAAACACAAGACGATATATCTGCTAGGTGACTTGAATTTTTTAATTAAATTTTGATCATTTAGTCAGGTAAAGTGATTATATTTATTTCGATTTTATATTTTAAGCAAACCCATTCACGGGTGATTTATCTACTAAACCTCACTATTCGTCATCATCACTTCCACTCGACACACCTGATTATCATCGTCTATCTATGGTTGATAGTTCCTCCTCACCAGGCGCCGTTTTATCTAACGAATCTTATCCAAGCAGTCAATATAACTCACCATCTAATAAATTAACAAGTTTATCTCGTCCCGTTACGTCAAGTAATTATTCGTCAGATAATCCTCAGGAAGTGCCTACTCTCACTCATCGAAAGGAACCTGCAGGAGACATCAGTAAAGCAAGACAACAACCTCGATACATGTCAATTTCAAGTAAGGACATAGACAAATCTGACTCTGAAACACCGCTATCCGCAAAATATGGTACTATACCAGTTGACACTGCTGATGGATATTATAATAAACCCTCATTGATATCACCAGTACCTCAAAAGTTACATGAAAAATTTAACAAACTCAATTATGTCGTAAGCGATGATAATAAGACTGATGACGACCATACTATAGTTACACAATTGCCTAAGAAATCTAAATTTCATATGCTAAGAGAAGCATTGTCACCAACATCAATTCTTAATCGCGAAGGACTTTCAAGATTGAACGATTTGAAGTCACCACAAATTATACCGACTGCGACAGTAGGCGACGAATCTCATCTTATCTCTCCTCATAAGGTAATAATGAAATCTGTTAAACCACATGATCAACTTGGTACGTTAGAAAATACAGGGTCTAATTTAGATGTTTTAAAGTCTCCTCAAACAGCTGATGGTCAGCCTTCTTCTCTATTATCACATAAAGATGATCATTCTAAATCAGTTGTTAGTGGTACATTTACTCCCATACATATTGGTGATAATGCTAGTAATGATAATATCATTTCGAAAATAGATAAGTTAGATGAAAGTGTCCCAGCACATTTTTCTATTGATAATGGCCAACATAAACAAAAACGTCCGTTAGATAAAGGTAATCATGCATTTCAGCGTTATTTACCCGATCGTGATGATTCACACGATTTTGATGCACCAGATCGGTATGACGCGGCAACACTTACTGAACCGACGCATTTTATACAACCTCATCAACGAATTAGGGAAATATCAGGTGAACAGTTGTTAAGTAAACCAAGTCTAACATCATCACCAAGTCGCCAAGCTGATCTAGAAGATTTACCATCACATTTAATTAAATCACCTTTCGAAGAAACTTACAGTCCTAAAGATGATTTTAGATATCCTGATTTAGGTGCCACGACACAAAATGTACCCACCACTAAAGAAGAAATCAATTCAATAGATATTGATACGTTATCAGTTAACGAAACATTGCGAACAGCACGTTCTTGTTCAGATGTGAATATACCTGATAAAATAATTCCTTCATCACATAGAGCCAGATTAATTAGAACCTACATTAAACCAACCATGGATTCGCCGCGTGTTAAGGGCAGCATAGTTGAAAGTACAAATCTCGATGATGTAGATGCTCCCATAGAGCACGATTACGGAACTATGATGCCGATGTCCTTGTTATCTAAGAAGGACGGCGGTACTCCTGTTCATATGAAAAAAATATCTATTGAGAAACGAAAAGATGCACCAACAAGTCACGACGGTAAATACGATCGTTTTGGTAAAATAAAGCAGAAAGCTTTAGTAAAATCGTCTGATGACAACGATATGTTGCATTTAAGTCAGAAACGATCAAACAGAGCGAGCAGTGCTTCTGATACCGATAGCATGCCTTTTACGCATACCGACCCCAAAAGACAGAAAGAAATCTATCATCCACTTACTAGTCAAGTTGATTCACCTGAAACTGTTTCTGTTTCGAAAAGAAAACCGAAATATCATTCACTAGATGATCGTAATAGGATGAAGTATATAAGTAATTTGCATTCGAATCCCGATCGGGAATTGGAAGATGAGAAAATATCTATGGCTCGTCAGCGATCATTTCCGATCGAAACAGAACAGCATTATCCTGACTTTTACAAACCAGAAACTGAAGCGGGAACGTGCCCCGTAAGTCCTAAGAGTGAAACATATGCGAAAAAACATCTACCTTTAAGACAAGAACAACGCTTACCAAGCACCGTGGATGATGTTAACTCACAACATTATGAAAGAAAACCTGAAGGCGTACATGCTCAACTCAGAAAAATGCCTGAACACTCGGAAGGTCAAATACCGTTAGATGATAACACTGAAATATCTTCCAAGCAAAAACCTAACGATTACGATATTATACCATATTCGGAAGAAAAACCTCTCGATAAGAGCACAATAAAATATTCAAAAAAAGAACCCGTTGACAAAGTAAGCTACCCACTTGATGAGGAACAACCTTATTCTGAGGGTCATAGTCGGTATGAAGATGATAAGACATTATCATACAACCCAATAGAACCATTAGATCAGCCCACAATCCCGTCATCACATGATCGAAGCTTTGACGAAATTACAACTCCGTATAGTTCCACTCCGTCAATTTCACATGACAGAACTATTCCGTACTCGAAAGATAAACCATATGCTGATGGATATTCACCATACGACCAACAGAATTTATCGAATGATCGCTCAGTGCCGTATAATAAAGATAAGTTTATGCTTGATGATACCATCCATTTTGATAATCGCCAACCTCGTAATGAAAACAAACCATATACTAAAGATAGTGGCTATAATAATGCATCATTACCACATGACCAACGTGATTCACTTGATAGACCTTCCGATAAAGTAACCGATTCGTATGATAAATACCCATCGCGTAAAGGCACTCTTCCATATTCGAAAGATAGACGGTATAATGATGGAGTCTCACCATACGACCAACGAGAATTACATGATGATGGAATTCCGTATTCTAAAGATAAGGTTTTGGTTGATGACCCAACCTCTTATGATGAACAAATTCTCTATGATAGTAATGTTCCATATTCGAAAAATAAACGTTTGGACGATCAAACCTTACAGTACGGCACACCGAATGATAACAGATTTCCATTATCTAAAGATGAGACCGATGTTGAAGGTCCTACTTCATATGAGGAACCGACACATCGTGACGGCACTGTTCCGTACTCGAAAGATAAACCATATGCTGTTGGATATTCACCATACAACCAACGGAATTTACCGAATGATGGATCAGTACCGTATACTAAAAATAAGTTTATGCTTGATGGTACCACTCCTTTTGATAAACGCACACCTCATCATGAAAACAAATTAGATACTAAAGATAGTCGCGATGATGATGGAGCATTACCTCATGACAAGCATGATGCACAAGATCGACCTTCCGATAACGTAACCGATTCGTATGATAAACAACCATCACGTAAAGGCACTGTTCCACATTCGAAAGACAGACGGTATAATGACAAGCAAAAAAATTTACCGGATGCTCGTACAATTTCATATTTCAAGAATCAACCTTCGGATAAAGTCACTGATTCATTTGATAAGCGCCCATCGCGTGAAAGTACCCTTCCATATTTGAAAGATAGACTATATGGCGATGAAGTTTCTCCAAGCGATCGAGGAAAATCATTTGATGATAAAATTCCTTATTCCAAAGATAAAAGTTTAGTTGATGGTACTGTTCCGTATTCCAAAGATAGGCGCTTGGACAATGAAGCCTCAACATACGGCACACGAAAATCGTTAAATGATAATATAATTCCATTATCTACAGTTGTGATCAAGGTTGAAGGCCCTACTTCGTATGATGAACGCACCCAACATGGCGGCATGATTCCGTATTCGAAAGATAAACGATATTACGACAAATGCTCACCAAACGAGCAACACGAGTTACCGACTGATCGCGCAATTTCTCATTCCAAAGATGAACATTCAGATACAATCCCTGATTCTTACGATAAGCCATCATCGCCCGACGACACTTTACCATATTCGAAAGATAGACGATATGCCGATGAAATCTCACCATTCGGCCAACAACCACTTGATGAAGGAATTCCTTATTCCAACGAAAAAGTTTTAGTTGATGGTCCTACCTCTAATGATAAAATCAAACTGCGTAATAATGTTTCATTATCGAAAGATAAACGTTTGAACGATCGAACATTACCATACAACACACGGGAATCACCTAATGATGACATAGTTCCAATATCTAAAGATATGACCAGGGTTAAAGGCCCTACTCCATATGATGAACAGGCACTTCGTGACAGCACTGTTCCTTACTCGAAAGCTAAACCGTATGTTGATGGATATTCACCATACGATCAACGGAATTTACTAGATGATCGCTCAGTGCCGTATACTAAAGATAAGTTTGCGCTTGATGGTACTACTCCTCTTGATAAACGTACATCTCGTCATGTTAACAAACCATATACTAAAGATAGTCGCGATGGTGATAGATCATTACCACATGACAAAAATGGTGCACGAGACATACCTTCCGATAAAGGAAATGATTCGTATGATAAGCATTCAACGCGTGACGGCCATTTTCCGTACTCGAAAAATAATCAGTATGCCGATGATTCTTCACCATACGAGCAACGGAATTTACCGGATGACCGCTCAGTGCCGTATACTAAAGATAAGTTTATACTTGATGGTTCCACTCCAATTCATAAACACCAACCTCGTGTTGACACTAAACCATATACTAAAGATAGTCCCTATGATGACAGAGCATCACCATATGACAAACACGATGAACGAGATTATGCCACATATCCGTATTCCAAGGATGGTCCTTCTGATAAAGTAATCGATTCGTATGATAAACGCCCATATCGTGACAACTCTGCTCCGTACTCGAAAGATAAACAGTATACGGATGGATCTTTAACATACAAGCAACGAAATTTACCAGATTATATCGCAATTCCGATTACAAAAAGTAAGCTTACGCATGATGGTACCACTCCGATTGATAAACATGCACCTCGTGATGGCTCCAAACCATATGTTAAAGATAATCGCTACGATGATAGAGCTTCACCTTTTGACAAACGCGATGAGCGGGAATATGCCACATATCCGTATTCAAAGGATGGTCCTTCTGATAAAGTAACCGATTCGAATGATAAACGCCCATATCGTGACGACGTTATTCCGTACTTGAAGGGTGAACAGTATACCGATGAATCTTTACCATACGAGCAACGAGATTTACCGAAGTATATCGAAATTCCGATTACAAAAGGTAAGCTTATGCTTGATAGTATCACTCCGATTGATAAACACGCACCTCGTGATGGCTCTAAACCATATACTAAAGATAATCGCTACGATGATAGAGCTTCACATTATGATAAACGAGATGCACCGGATTATCGCGCATTTCCGTATTCTAAGGATGGTCCTTCGAATAAAGTAACCGATTCGTATGATAAACGCCCATATCGTGACGACCTTGCTCCGTACTTGAAAGATAAACAGTATGCCGATGGATCTTCACCGAACGAGCAAAATGATCTACCGGATGATATCTCAATTCCGTTTACAAAAGGTAAGTTTATGCTTGATGGGATCACTCCGATTGATAAACACGCACCTCGTGATGGCTCTAAACCATATACTAAGCATAGTAGATATGATGCTAGATCATCACCATATAATAAACAAGATTCACGGGATTATCGACCAGATCCGTATTTCAAAGATGGATCCTCGGATAAAGTAACTGATTCGTATAATAAACGCCCAACGCGTCACGATAATGCTCCGTATTCGAAAGATAGACAATATGCCAATGAATTCTCACCACACGGCCAACGAGAATTACTCGATGATGGCAGAGTTCTGTATACTAAAGATAAGTCCCCAATTGATGTTCCTACTTCATATCATAAACCCCCATTGAATGACGGTGCAACCCCATATTCGAAAGATAGTCTCTATGACGATAGAGTTTCATCATACAACACACGAAAATCCCCTTTTGATGGCAAAGTTCCGTTTTCCCAAAGTGAACCTTCTGATAAACCCTCGGATTCGTATTATAGACACCCATCGCGTGACGGTATTATTCCATATTCGAAAAATGAAGAATGTGACGATGGACCCGCACAATACAAACCACTTGAATCACTTGACAAAGCCAGAATCAATGAACGCTATGATAAACGCTTATTGCTTGACGGCATTGTACCATATTCGAAAGATATGTGCAATGACGATGAATCCTTACCATACGATCAGCTAGATGCACGGGATGATCGCATAATGCCACATACTAAAGATAAGTTTTTGTTTGCGGATACTACTCCGTTTGATAAACGCATAGCTTCTCATTACACTAAACCGTATACTAAAGATAGTCACTATCATGATGATGTAACCTTAACAGATGAACAACGCGATGCGTTGGATAAAAAACATACAGTTCCATATTTTAAAGATGAACCTACCGATAAAGTAAAATATTCGTATAATAATCGCCCATCGCGTGATAGCAGTCTTCCATATTCGAAAGATAGACAATATGACAGTGGATCCTTGCCATCGGTATTTACTGGTAAAGATGGTAAATTGTCTAATGAAAATCAAAGTGCAAGAGAAAGTATTTTTTATTTTAAAAAGATCCCTGACCATCTGCATGATTTGTCGGTGAGCGATAGCTTATTGCCACTTAAGCTGGGCGATATGGAATACGATCAACCTGCTAAATCTGACGAGTATCTTAGAATAGTAGGCGGTACACCTGAAGATGACGGTCTTGTTTACTACGATGCTGAAACCTACCCTATTGATGACCGTACAATTCAAGGATTAAGAGGTGAAACACATGATGGCGCTGTTTCGTATTCAAAAAATATTTCATGTGATGGTGGAAAGAAACCGCATGACAAACACATTCCATTCACTGACGGATCAACTTTACACGATCGTGGTGATGTACGTACTTCGTTTTTAAAAGATCGGTCTTATGATGATAATACTTCATATGATAAAAGTATACATCATGATGGAACTGTTCCATACTTAAAGGGTAGATCTTGCGATGAAAATCAACAAGTCTTTGACAAACGCAAATCTCATAAAGATAATGTTTTGCCGTATTTGAAAGACACGCCTAGATCTATTTATTTACGTCATGATGATAAATCTACTGTATCTGATTGTAAATTAGACTCTGAAAATCATAATGTTGATCATGTTAATGATTTGCAAGCGAAATATAAGCGTATCGGCGAGGTTGATATTGATCCACGTCTTACAAGACATCATATTGATGGAAACACGTCTCCATGCTTGAGACAGACACATCCCGTTGATAATGATATCCATGACTCTGCTTCATATTCTATAGACCGAACTAATGATAGAATGCTACCTAAAGAATACGGTTATTCGTCACCTGACGATAAATCATTATTTAGTAAATTCGATGACGTACCTTATTCTTCACTATCGACAGGACAATATATTGACAATAGTAAACAATATGATGTACCATTATATCGTCCACCTGTAGACAACATACTTAACAAAAGTAAACGTGCCGAGCCTATAGAATCTACAAATATAAATCAAATTGATGGAAAAGCTAAAGATCACCATACTGATGCATCTATTCCTTGTAGTAAAACGTATTTTGACTCAGAAGTAGTTCCTTCCAAATTGCATAGAGATATGCGTTCTTTTAAGTATGGGGATGACGGTAGTAGGGAAAATCGGACTATGGATGATAGTTCCTATCCAAACGATGGAAAGGATAGAAAATCACTCCCATTTTCCCCAAGACGTCATTCATTTGATAATAATAAAGTGTCAGCTACAATTGATGAAAACTTCAAAAATGGTAAGAAACTTACGAGACATTTTTCACTTAACGATGGACGCAGCAATACATCAAAAGATAAAGAAATACATTCAACAATAAAGAAACGTCTTAATAGAAGACATGTGCAAACAAAGCATGTATCAAAATATTCTAAATATGAAGAGTGGTCAAGTGACCGAATATCCGATCATGCTGTCAGTGATGAATCTTCCGACAAAGACCATCCTGAAGATCATCGTCATCTTGATGAACATTACTATTCTGACGACCGCCGACATACTGATGACAACCCCAGTCATGATGACATTCGCCCTTTTGACCATCACAGACCTGATAGTCACTATCGATCTGATCACCTCTATCGCCCTCATGATCAACATCATCGCCCCCATGATCACCACTGCCATCATGACCACCACCAACCTCGCGATCACCATCGACCTCATGATCACCACCTACCTCATGATCACCACCTACCTCATGATCACCACCTACCTCATGATCACCACTTACCTCATGATCACCGCCTACCTCATGATCACCAACGACCTCATGATCACCACCTACCTCATGATCACCAACAACCTCATGATCACCACCGACTTCATGATCACCATCGACCTCATGATCCACACCAACCTCATGATCACCACCGACCTCATGATCACCACCGACCTCATGATAAACACCGACCCCATGATAAACACCGACCCCATGATCACCACCGACCTGATGATCACCACCGACCTGATGATCACCACCGACCTGATGATCACCACCGACCTGATGATCACCACCGACCTCATGATCACCGTCATCCTTTTGATGATCACCGACCTCATGATCATCTACGATCTGACGACCTCTTCCAACTTGACGATCAGCTTCGACCTGACGATCAGCGTCGACTTAACGACCTTCGCCGATCCGGTAATCAGCTTAAAACTGGCGATCAACACCGATCTGATTATCTGCGTGATGATCATCGCCCATTTGATCCTAAAGACAATGTTCAACATCCGGAAGAGTACGTTCGACGTCTTGATGAACATGTTCGACATCCTGATGAACAGGGTCGATATTTTGATGAACAGAATCGACATCCTGTTGAACAGGTCCGACATCTTGATGAGCACGGTCAACATCCTGATGAAGATGGTCGACATCTTGATGAAGATAGTCGACATCCTGATGAAGATGGTCGACATCCTGATGAACATAGTCGATATCCTGATGAACATGTTCGATATCCTGATGAACATGGTCGATATCCTGATGAACATGGTCGATATCCTGATGAACATGGTCGATATCCTGATGAACATGGTCGATATCCTGATGAACATGGTCGATATCCTGATGAACATGGTCGATATCCTGATGAACATGGTCGATATCCTGATGAACATGGTCGATATCCTGATGAACATGGTCGATATTCTGATGAACATGGTCGATATCCTGATAAACGTGGTCAACATCCTGAGGAGTGCAGTTTATATCCTGATAAGGACGGTCGGCATCTCGATGAACACAGTCGACGTACTGATGATCACGATCGACCCTTTGATATGAACGGTCAATATGCTGATGAACACATTCATCATCTTAAAGCCCACGGTCGACATCCTGATGTACTTCATGAACAGCAACATAGTGTCGAGACAAAACCTTGCTTGTCATCAAACGTCTTTTATAAAAATGGAATAATATCTGCTGTTGATAAAGATGACGATAAGATTTCGAAATCTATGACAGAAATATCATCTATTTCTAAGATACCTACTGACGTTCTTCAAGATGTACCATCAATTAGTTTAACAGAGGAAGTTCTTGCATTAGCGCCCACTTATGATGATGAAATTTCACGTAGACATATTAACGAGTCGGAATCGGAATATCAGGAAATAATTCATCTCTCCAAACATCGTTCAAGAACGTCATCTTCTCAAATTAGTACATCGATAAAAGATTCAATGTTCTTAGACTCCACAAAAAATGATGAATCTCCTCGACATAGTCATCGATCATTGTCTAAACATCTTCCTCCTTCAGTTGATATTAACGTATCTCCAACAGTAAAAGAATCTATTTATAAATTCAATCGCTTAGACGATTCAAGTAGTAATTCGATTAAAACTAATTTGACTTCACCATATTCTGATTCTGCAGAACGCAATAAAATGGCAATTAACCAATCGAATTATTTCCCTAGTCAACGAATTGTTCCTGATAATAAGAAATCATCACATTCTGTTGATTCATGCCATTTACGTACTCATCAAGTTAATGACCACAATAAACCTGATTCTATATGTAAACGTTTACCTCACGATGCTTATGATATAAGTAAGAAGCCGGTAAATCATGAAGGTCATTTCTACAGAATCGATCATAAGAGATCTGGCGTTGACATCCCTGTTAAAAAGGATTTTGTGAAACCCAAAGATATCGATACTACTAATATTCCGTTTAGACGCACTTTCTCTTACGATATTCGTGATCCTCATTTTCATCCAATTGATCATGCAGACCACATATACCCTGAGAAAAGTGTTCACAATATATCGGATGTCGTCACACCTGTTGATAAGGAGGTTGCGAAGTTTCCGAAAAGTATTGATGCTATCCACATTTCTACAGATCATATTGGCTATGGGGGTCTACAAGAGCAAAGACCTTACACTTCAAAATTGCCGCGTTCAGTATCTCATGACGACGTTTCTCATCGTCGGCATGATCTTAGTTTACCGTCTCACAGACGTTTTGGTCATCCATCTAAATCTCCTACACGAACCCCATCAAATACACCTATACCAGTACATCGGCGTCATTCGGTAACTATTCCGACTGTTATTTCAAAGCCGTCAATATTCCCTATTGAGCATTCACAATCTATATCCCTGGCTAGATCTACACCAGTTGATGTAACTATAATTGGCACAGCAAAAGTGCTCTCGAGCAAACATGGTAATCGATTGCCTACTAGTTCTGATCAAAGAGATGGTATTGGTGCTACCGATGGACCACATGCATTATCAACTAATGCAAAACATCTAATACCATCTAATGAATTTTATCTTAAACAGCCGACGGTCGGTGAAGATTTTGACGATTTTAGAATTAAAGCTACCTCCTCGGCTCCTATTTTATCACGTCCTTTGTTAAAATATGTTACCGCACGCCATTCGTCGCATAGTTGCCGTACTTATGAATATACCAATACTATATCGGAAACATACTCTGATAATCTTTGCGACACTGATAAGGAAAGTAAATTGACTCCTTCCTCATCACAGAAAAATCTTAAGTATCATAGACATATTTCTACTGATCATGATCACAAATCTCAATCCGGAATGCCGTGTCCTATATCTCATTCTACACCTATTCCGATATTTGAAACATTAAACAGAAAATCTATTGATCTGCAGCATAATGATGAACGGAATCGACTTCAACATGATAATGATATGCGTCTTTTACGACCTCAGCCTGCTTCTATTTTGTCTCGTACTTCGAGTGTGAGTAGGATATTAGACCGATTAGATCCTTCTAATTTACGTTCTACGGCCGCTATTACAACTCCCATCGCTGGTGAGGATTCTATCAAACCACATCACCAGAAACACCATTTACTTCAGAGCAAACCATTATTTCCTGACCGACATGGGAGCCACAAAGATGATGATGACGACAAATACTCCAAAATTGTTCTATCCTTTGAATTACCGATAGAGAAGGAAACCAGTGCATCCCATACAAGGCGTAACACACCGTCAACCGGAAGCAGACCGTCGAATATTGTCGATCGCCAACCACGTGTTTATAAACTTGGATCAGCTCCTGCTGACTCAATATCCGAATTTAATGAAGATGATGAAGATCTTACACATAAACTATTTTCCAGAAGCCAAAGTAATGATCGACGTTACCTTCCACATAGACACACTAATAATGCTAATCTTGTGGATGATATTGGTATGTTCGTTCGCGGCTATCAGCTATATCTTCAAATTCTATAAAATTATCCGGCAGCTTTATAAAGCGCTGCTGCTAGCTACCAGAAAACTCGTTTTTTTTATTTCATAAAACTTTAAACTTGCTGCTAAGCTTACCCTATGTGCAGCAACGTATTTGTAACTGGCGTTGCGTAGTTACATTGACAAGGCTACTATTGTATTATTTATTCGTTAACAATAACAATTTTCGATTTTTAGGGTTAGCAAGCTTTTCGCTTTTTCTATAGTTTATGGTGTTACTCAAACGACAATTTTGATTTGCTCCTGTTGTGTATATTATTGGTATGCAAAATGCCAAAAATTTCGATTTATGATATCCTGTAAGTCAGGCATATATTTTAGAATACTAATTCATAGTTTTGCTAAGAAATTGTTAATATCTGTATTTCGGCATTCGTTTTTTACATTTTGTTCGTTCATTGTGATACGATGATGTTCACTACTATTTATTTCCGAGATTTTCCGTAAAGGTTAATAATTTGTGTAAACAACCTGTATTTCCTAAAAATGCAGGAAGCAAAATCCGTCGTATTTGTTACTTTGTTCCTAAATTTTGATCAGGTTTATTGTCGAAAATCGATAACTTAATGCTATAATGACGAACAAGAGAGTTTTTTATTATTTATTGTCTTTGCCGCGTTTAAATTTAGCGCTGCTGCGTTCTAACGGCTACAAATCGAATTTTTATTTCCGTTTAACAGTTTGCTTAAATTAATGTCATTTAGGAGCAAGCAACGGACACACAACTCCGTATAGTACTGATAGTTTTACACGAACTCATCATCTTGACTTCGCCGATGCTTCACGTGTGCGGGCTTACGGAGCTGGACTTGAAGAGGGTTACATAAACGTATCCAATGAATTTGTCGTTGATAGTCGCGATGCAGGTACTGCTTTTATTTTTATGTGTACAAATAACGTATGCATTATATTTATTATTCGTGTATCTTTGTTTTTACATATTTTATTTTGTAACAGGTAACGGACCGCTGGCTATTGCAATTGAGGGACCAAGCAAGGCTAATATCGAGTGTCCTAATAATGATGACGGAACATGCTATGTCAGTTACAAAGTCTCTGAACCTGGTAGATACATAATTAGTGTCAAATTTGCCGAATCACCTGTTCCTGGTATGCTAATGATAATACATGTTTTTTATTCATTCGTGATTTTCAATTTATAGGTAGCCCATTTAATGTCGATGTGTATGGACCTGGTAGTTCATCCTTGTCAAAGCAGCGACCAGCTGCTGGTCCACAGCATCCTACATTAACATCTAGCCGTAGGATATTAGATTCCAGCAGTGATTGCATGTATAAATCATTAGTCGTTGGGGATACGCTTTCACAAAGTGTAAAGATGCAAAGTAACACCGCTTCTGCTTCACGTGTTGGTAGTGTATGTCAGCTTTGCATACCTATACCGGGCGTAAATTCACAAGATCTTACCGCCTTCGTAACGACACCTAGCTCTCAATTAAAACCATGCGAAATTGTTGACGTTGACCATCAGTGCAAGAGCATTCGATTTACACCTACCGAAACTGGTTTGCATTTGGTTAATATCAAAAAAGCAGACCAACATGTTGCAGGAAGTCCATATCAATTTACAGTTGGGCCACTCGTCAAAGGCGGTGCACATCGTGTTCGCGTTTCGGGAAGTGGAATATCACGAGGCATTGCTAATGTTCCATGTAAGCACATCCTTTATTTAAAGTTTGTATAACTAAATAATTATTAATAAGCACAATTGAAGATGCAAATACATTTTTTTTAGTCAATTTATTTGCTGGATCGGGGATTCACACCATTTAATCGTTAATTATAATTTAAGAGAGACATAATTAAATATGAATACAATAGATGCAATTTTACTGTTGCCTCAATTTTCATTATTTATGGACATATCTCGATTTACTTTAGGTAATCGCTAAAATTAGGTTTTTACGAATTGATTTTCATTGTGACGATATTGATTTTCGAATCAATTTTCATAGACAAAAGTTGACTTGATGCTTGTTTTGTGTGACACAGTTGTCGCGGTTTTGTAAATATTCCGATTTATTCAAGGCTTCTATATGAAACGAATAATCAACGATGTTTTAATATTAGATTTTTGTGCATGTGAATGCACAAAAATATGAATATTTTTATTTATTTTTATCAATAAATATGAAATATTTATTGATCGTGTTTTAATATTAATTTTTTATATACTTGATAGCAGCAAATCAGCTAATAGTAATTTCTTGATAAATACGTTATTATTTTATTAAATTTTGAAACAAGGAACATTAATTTTAGCTGAATTTAACGTCTATACAAGAGAAGCCGGTGCTGGAGCATTGGCTATTACAGTCGAAGGTCCGATGAATGCAGAAATTAGCTTCCGTGATGTCCAAGATGGTAATGGCATTGTATCGTATACATGCCCCGGACCAGGTAAGCTTTTTGATTTGTTCGATTTTGTTAGTAATCTTATAAAGCTAAAAGAACGAAGAAATTTGTTTTTTTTTGCAAAATGTACTATTTCGATAGCTCTAATTATCATCTTCATGAACATTACAAACAGTTTATTCAAACACAAAAGCATCAAATAGTATTATTAGATATGTTATTATATATAAACTTTTTAAATAAACAATTTAATTTTTCATTGATAAAGAATTCCTAAAAATATTCTGTTTAGGAGGTCCAATTGTTTTTTCTTTAAAAATTATTGCATTTGTGGTAAGATTTATTTATAATTCATTAAGGAAAACCACATATCATTAAACTAATTCCTAATTCTGTTTCAAAGATAAGTACAAATACTTTTTGCTCTGTAAAAGATTGTTATTGCCGATGCAATTAACGATGTTTTACAAATATAACAATTCCAAGTTGAAATCTAATTTCATACTTTCATTTTTTGAAAGACTTTAGTTTGATAAATTTCATAAAAATCTTTAAAAACAAAAACATTAAAGAAAGATAAAACAGTATTAGTTTCTAGACCAATGATCCATTGTACTGAAAGTTCTTTAGAATTTTATTCACTTAACAAATGTTGGTCATTAAATATTACTTTTGCAGACAATAAAAACATCCTCTACATTAGGGTACCAATCAATTGCAAAACAAAAATCATTCACAAAGTTATTTTTCCAATATCTCAGATATATATGTTAGTATTGGTGCAAGTTGATTACTCATGGCTAGTTCTTAAATATGATCCCACATATTAGATCCAAATAAAAAGTTTCATCTTTGTCTACATAATATTAACAAATTAGTCAAGTCTTCTTTATTAAGAGTTCAATCTGCATAACTGATAGTTACTAAAATATTACTAAAATCTTTATATAACAAAGAAAAGTATTTTCATTTAATACAACAAAACGTTAATGTCCGATATTTCGATAGCTACTGCTATCATCATGAGAAGATAGAGTAGCATAGTGAGAAGATAGCTACTGCTATCATTTACGATGATAGCAGTAGCTATCGAAATATTGAACAGTAACGTTTTGTTGTATTAAATAAGAATACTTTTCTTCGTTCCATAAAGATTTTATTTATAAAAGAAGAAAATGGATATTTTCTAAAATATTACTGCTGATATCAATAGTAGCTCACAATGGAATATTTGTAAATAAAGAGTCTATAGCTGCAGTGAAGCTCTTAACGTCTTTAGACTCTATTGCTCTTTAAGTTAGAATAGTGAGGGCCGCCAATAATGAATGGAAAATGATTATTAGAAGTATTACTTTTTAATACAGTTGAAATTTACATTTAGAAATCTTATAGAAAATAGTAGAGTAAGATGCAACAATACAACGTGCACAATGGGCATCTTAATTAATCCTAATAAACATAGGAAACCCGGCTTAGAATTCATGACAATATGTATGACATTTTATAATTATAATAGTAATGATAAAAATAAAAATTTAAAAGTTAGTAAATAGTTTTTTATGTAGTAAACTGAATAATGATATGCGCTGAACACATAATATGTCCATGTGTATGTTTTATTTAGATCCGAGGTGTATTATTTGTATTAAAGTTTTAAAAGTATCTTTTCGCAATCACTCAACTCCTAAGGTGTTTTAGTATTAGATAGTGAATCACAATTCCTTTTGATTACTATATTCCTTTTAAATATATCGTATTATCTCTCATTACATTCATACTAATTGATTTTTATTTTAAATTTTAATAATAATTTAAAATTTATCTATTGCATAAAATACGCAGATTCAGTTAGCTGATCTGATTGCTTATTAAGTTCGGCAATGATTAAAATTATATAGACAATAGCACAATTATCTCAAAATTGTTATTGTAAGCTTTTTTATTTCTCAAATATGTAAATGTTTTGTAAATTCCCAATCATTATTATTGGCGTTGTCAAATAGTAATGACATTTCATCTCTTAAATCAAGATACCTGTAATGATATATTTTGATATAAGTTTATAATCCGATTTCTAATAGTTTTGTATATAGTTGAAAGTGTGTTATGATTAAATTGTGTTTAATCAATGTTGTAATTAAAATGACCTACTAATCAATAAAGTAATTAATCTTTAATTAATTCGCAAGTTAAGAACATTATATTGTTGATCAACACAATTGCATGACTCTGTCATTGCTATTATGCATGTTATCCACTTTATTTAACTGGTAATTTGTTTTCAAACAAAAACAGGGGATTACTCAGTAGTCGTTAAATTTAATGACGAGCATGCTCCCGGATCACCGTTTGCTGTGCGCATAGAACCGAACCAATTAGATACTAAACGAATTACAATCGAAGATATTCAAATGCCAGATGGAAAACATTCATACGAGGTAATCAAAAATCATTGTATATACATTACTTTTTGGCGTAGTCAATAAAGAAGTCATGTTTTGAGTTAATTTTTTATAGATATAATAAGTATGCTTAGGTAAAAATAAAACCTCATACTATTGCTGAAGTTCTACAAATTTAATTTTCTTGATTGTCAGTGTTTACTAAGATGAGGAATAATAATTAGTCGTATAATATTTATGTAAAACTTTGTCATTTAAACAAGACATGTAATTAATTGTGAAATAATCTTCAAAAGACAATATATTTTTACAAGACCTCTGTGAGTTGTCAAATGTTTGAAACACGTTTAACCGAAACTTATATTTGACACATTTCCTGACACCAAAAGTAAAAATCTATTTGTGCGTTGGTATTTTTGTTAGCTCATCTCTTTATTGTTATATATATCTTTTTTAGAAGTACACTCTGATTACTAATCACGGCAAGCACGAATACATTCGCATATACTTTATTTTGAGATTTTTAATTTATGTTTTTAATTTATATTGGTAATTACGGTAGTCGATGTTGATTTGTTTAGGTCAATACACCAGTTAGCTTTATAGTTGGATCCAAACATGGAATAATCCCACCTGCCAGAATTGAGGCATATGCTAGAGATTCCACTATGCAAAGATTATATTGCGAAGTTTGTTCTGTTAGAGAACAAGATAAAGGTGTGTTGCTTAAATCTTTTGTAGCTCATTTTAGTTTCTATTGCATAATCTTAGTAGAACTTGTCTTTTTAATAAACAAAATGATTTTGATATCATAGGTAGCCTTTTGCCTGAATAAAATTGTTATTTTAAATAGCTTTAGAAACTTCTTTAACATAGATAAATCAAAAGTTTATGTTATAAACAGCGTAAACTATTTGAATTGGGATAAGACATTATGGCTCATTTTAATTATGACTTACTAAAGCATATTCATCATACATTAATTGTTTAGATTGTTATATGTATTTAACTATATGCCGTTTTCTTTTTATTTATTTGAGATTTATTCAAAAACTAGCAAAGTTTAAAAGTTGTATCAGTTCTCAAATAAACGGCATTTATGTTGAATTTATTTATATGAATTATTAATAAGCACAATTGAAGATGCAAATACAATTTTTTTAGTCAATTTATTTGCTGGATCGGGGATTCACACCATTTAATCGTTAATTATAATTTAAGAGAGACATAATTAAATATGAATACAATAGATGCAATTTTACTGTTCCTCAATTTTCATTATTTATGGACGTATCTCGATTTACTTTAGGTAATCGCTAAAATTAGGTGTTTACAAATTGATTTTCATTGTGACGATATTGATTTTCGAATCAATTTTCATAGACAAAAGTTGACTTGATGCTTGTTTTGTGTGACACAGTTGTCGCGGTTTTGTAAATATTCCGATTTATTCAAGGCTTCTATATGAAACGAATAATCAACAATGTTTTAAGATGTGGTTTTACCTTTGGGCTGTATTTATCAATTTTTAGATGGCTACAAAATCTCATTCGTTCCTAAGGAAGTTGGTCTTCATAGTCTTACCGTAAAATGTGACGGACGTGAAATTTCCGAAAGTCCATTTGAATTTTATGTCAAACCTGGCAGTAAATCGGATTCCTCTAAGGTTGTTGCAAGTGGTCGAGGATTACATACTGGCGTTGTCGGTAAGATATTCTGTATTTTCATTGTGTGCTCTAGTCAATATATACTATTCTCCCAGAAGCAGGACATCAAATACTGATTCCACTTCGATTGTTAGTAGCTTGTTAGCTATGATGATATTGTTTATAATCAATAACTAAAATTAAATAATTAGAAACTATCTAAGTTAATAGAATGACCCATGTAATCGTTTTCTAACTTTTAAATATCCCTTTTTATTTTGCAAAATATAATTCGACACATTGCTGGCATAAAATAGTGATTAGTTCATTTTTATAGGTGATAAACACCTATAATCAAGAGTATACACCGACGAAGAATTAAGTTGATATTGTCATAGAATGTTTTTGTAGTACCTAAGTTTTGACTGTAAGCACTTCTCAAATTTTAATTTGCTGCAGTATCCCTCTGATAAAAATTGTTTTATGGTGATGCATTGCTTTAAAAGTTATAATTTAATCTTCATCATTTTGATATGACATGCTTATCAAACATGTTGAGAATATCCGATGGCATATATAAACAACGCCAAGTGAGAATTATATTCGTTTGATTATGATTTATTATAATGCCTTAATACACATATCACACTTTTTAAGATAATGTGAATAATAAAGATTCTGTACATATCTAAAACAATATTTTTTTATTATTTTGTTAATCAAAGTTTATTTATTAATGTATTAATATTAATTTATTTCTTGAAATTTGGGTTCTTCTTTCACCACGTTTACGCTCATGGTGGTCAGTTGGATAATACATATTATTAGACAAAATTTTATAACTCAATAAAAATTTGTGTTTTATACTTTTACTCTTAAGCTAATAACTTAGAAAGAGATGAGTTAATGTACAAAGAATGACTGAAATTTTTAGAATATGTATTACTGTCTTTAATTTTACTACCTTACCTTTTATTTCAAGGTCAACGCTCAGAATTCTTTGTTGACACTTCACAAGCAGGAACAGGTCTGCTTGCAGTTGTTGTTGACGGACCATCAAAAGTGCAACTAAATTGTAAAGAGATGACTGGGGGCTATAACGTTTCTTTCCTGGCTGCAGCTGCTGGCGAGTACACAATATCTATAAAATTTGCCGGCAATACTATTCCAGGAAGTCCATTTAAATGCCGTGTCGTCGACACTCAAGATTCACTTATAAAACCCTTTGCTGGTAAAATATGTTTTCTTATAAAGTGCACATGTTGACTCGTGTGATCATGTAAATTTTATTCTAATTGTGCAGTGTTTTAAAACACAATGTGCTTTTAATGTAGGAACACACATTAATATATACTTTTAATGTAGGAACTCACATTGATTCCAGCTTATCTCATGGTTATAATAGTGGTATAGGTGATGGCGATCGATATTCATTCTCAGGTTTGTATTTCTGTGTTTTATGTTTATTTATCACATTGAACCTTTTAATTGTTATTTTAATTGATGCAAGTGTTCGCGTACTTACCAATCAGAAGATTTTTTTTACAGTATATGCATATTTTATTCATAACTTGTATAAGCCATCAAGAGAGGCATTGACTGTCATGAAATTGCACAATATGTGCTTAACCCATACGCTAAACGAAATCTAATGAAAACTGCCAATCCAGCTAGGACTATCTATTTAAAAAACATTATATATGTGTCTAATTGATAGAATATTAAATATTTTTTAACCTTATTGTGCAGCAG
Organism: Pomphorhynchus laevis; assembly: GCA_012934845.2. Classification (NCBI taxonomy): domain Eukaryota; kingdom Metazoa; phylum Acanthocephala; class Palaeacanthocephala; order Echinorhynchida; family Pomphorhynchidae; genus Pomphorhynchus; species Pomphorhynchus laevis. The sequence goes on from WNNJ02002515.1 coordinate 21,897, forward strand.
CTTACATACTTTAGTATTATTTGAAATATATTAACCTTGGCAAATAAAATGAAAATAAGTAGAATACATATTAGAACGTAACCTTAATATATTAAAAAAGATATCGAATATCTATTAAGATAAACGAATGCAAATCTACATTTCTTACTATAAAAATCAATAAAGATTTTTAAATAAAAAAAAAATTTTTATTTAAAACTATGTATTCCTTTGTACACTTATCACCTTATTTACGTTTACGATCGATCTTATACGTTCAGATCGATCGCGTATATACAGCAACACAAGCAGCGTTGTTAGTAGACAGCAAATATCATCATACAGTAGTAGCAGATCTCGAAATCCCATGCTATCAAGTCAATTACAATCTACTTTCAACACACCGGGTGCAATGAGTGTTAGCAATGTTGGTACATCCGGATGGGCATGTGTTGATTCAAGAAAAGTTCGACAAGGAAGCGGCGGTGGTGATAGTCCTTCGGAGCCTCAAAAGGTTCGAACGTACGGGACTGGTATCGTCAAAGCTAAATGCAATGAACAAACCGAATTCACTGTAGACGCAACCGAAGCAGGTAAGCTACTATGTTTCTCGCTATAAATGTAAATATGCAGCTATTCCTAGTTACTTTTGTTTATCTAGAAAGCTTCGAAGAAAATAAATATTTTTATAATATTTGGCATGCACAGCATATGTTCTTATTTTTATTAGATTAACGCTACTATATTGGCGGATTTTTCATTTGTTGTTTTTGTTCAATTTTTGTGTTTATTTGTTTAGGTCATAATATGCTAATGGTTGGTATTCTGGGACCTACTCGGCCGTGCGAAGAAGTTTTGGTAAAGCATGTTGGCCATAATGTGTACACCGTATCCTATATCGTTCGTGAGAAAGGGAGTTATGTTCTTATCGTAAAATGGGGAGACAGTCACATTCCTGGCAGTCCATTCTACATAGACGTTCCTTAATTTTACCATCAAACACATAGATCATCGTTCTATAACTAAATATCGTTTAGTTCAAAATAACATTCTCTTCCCCAAATCAATAAAAGAATGATCGCTTCTCAAAGTTAGCATTGAATTTACTAGAATAATGACGAATTTGCTTGTAGCTAAATTGCTATATTTGTGTCTAATGATTCATATTTTCTCTTCTTTTTTCTGTTTTCACCATTCGTTCATTGGTGGATGTTTACTACTAGCAAACTTAAAACACTAGTATTATTACACTTTTTTCATTTCATCATACAGTTTTTGTCTACAAAATGGTCAAATATTTTTCGTGCTTTCTGTTGTATTTTCATTTGTTAGATTTAAGACTCAAGCGTAATGATCAAATTAATAATAAAAACAACAGTTTATGCAATAAAATTTTATACTTATAGAACGGCTATAACGTTTGTATTATCTGATAGCAAACCAATACTATATCATCACAATGTTTAAACAATTATTGAAAAATATTTATTTAAGTCTAATTAAATAAATAATTTAATTTATTAATTTATTTTTAAATTACTCATAAATTACGATCACAAAATAAATCCGACATTTTACAATGCCGGATTTGGCGCAGGTTAACTGTTTACAATCATTAAATGTCTTTGTGATATTTTAATAAAGTGGCTAATTTAACCTAATGTATTAACTAATATCATTATGATATTGTTCTTAAATTTCGATCAGATTTTCGATGATAACCTAGACAGTTAAACGCCACGTTCCATTTTATACACACGTCACAATGTTTGAATTTAAATATAAAGTCATCTCCGAAATGTTTGAATTTAAATATAAATACATTTTCGCTTAAAGATATTACATTTCAAAGAATTTTTATTGCCTGAACTACATGGACGCTGTGAATGTTTCTACGCTGTATTGTTACAATGTAAATGGCTAACCAGTAAAAATATTCGATATGATGCAACATATATTTTAGCTATTCATTCATCAATTGTATCGTAATAGTATAATTAGGTGGTTAACATGACTGAATAGTATGCAGTGCTGACTTCCGAATTAAAAACTACAAGCAAATCAGAGTCTAGGTATTTTATAATAAAAATACTAATTATATAATAAAAATATATTTATTCAAATAAAATTGTATCGCTATTGTAGTAATAAAAGATTATAGAAGTATATAATTTTTAATTATATCAACATATGATCAATATTTAAATGAATATTTTAAATAACGAAAAATATTTACATGAATTAATATAATAATATTAATATTATAATTTTATATAATGAAATTTGGCGCATTCCAGTTGTATTATGCGATGTTCATTTCTCAATATATAAATGATATAATAATATAATAATATATAATTAATAATTAATAATTATATATAATAATTAATTATATATAATTAATTATTAATATTAATAAATATTATTCATTAATAATATTTATTATTAATATATATAGAGGTCTTGGGGTATCCTATTGGCTCTCAGTCTTTTTTGAATGAGCAGGTTGATCAAAAATTATGTGCTTGGACAACACTTGTGGATCGCCTTCAAACGGTTGCGAATATCGATCCTCATATAGCGTATGCCGGCTTAACACATTCCTTGCAATGGAAATGGACTCATTACTTTAGGACTACTCCCTGTCGTCTTCATTCGCTCATCCCCTTAACGCATGCAATACGTAATAGTTTGCTTGTTAAAATGTTGGGGCAAGATATAGGGGACGATATGTTTACTGTAGTGTCTTCTCCGATCGAGTTAGGAGGTCTTGGAATATCGGATCCTGGACATGTTGCCTTTATCGAGTTTGAGAACTCAAGCAAAGCATGCGACACATATCCAGCAGGATTGGTGTGTCAAGACCTAAGGCATGCTCAACAAAATGTCGTTGCCGAACTTTCCAAAAATCGAATCAAATTATTTGCTTCACGTTTAGAAGCTGTTTCAAATGCACTTCCGACATTCGTCAATCCCTAAAATTTTCCAAAATAGGCGGATCATCAACATGGCTTAGTGCTTTACCTATTACTTCAAAATGTGAACTTCTTACTCCACATGAATTTAGAGATTCCATAGCGGTTCGTTACGGTGTTGATCCGCTAAATGTCCACAATATTCTTGTGTTTGCAGTGGATCAAATAAGCTGTCTCACCTGCTATCATGCAAGCGTGGTGGACTTCCGATATTAAGACATAATGCAGTGAGAGATCTTCTTGGACATGAGCTATCAACCGTGTGCTCTAGTGTTGAAATCGAACCCAAATTACAGCCAATAGATTCATCTATATTGTTTCAAAGAGCCACTACATGCAAAGAGAATGAAGCTCGATTAGATGTCAGCTGCTGCGGTCTCGCTGGGTCACGATATGAGCGAACGTTTATTGACGTTTGTATTTTCAATCAGCATGCATATCGTGTCAGAGTGAACCTTCAAGTGCTTTCGATTACCATGAGCAACGTAAACGTTCAAAATACGATGAGCGGATAATTGACGTAGAGCGTGCCGTTTTCATTCCAGTCATTTTCACGTCATCTGGTGGTATAGGTCCCGCTGCGATGCCTTTCTTACGCACACTGGCCAAGTTAAAATCCGTAAAGACGCAAACTCCTTATGCTGATTGCATATGTAAGCTAAAAAGAAAAATTGGTTTTGTTTTATGCAAAGCTGCCTCGAATTGTATAAGAGGCGCACGATCGACGAGCCGGGCTGCTGTTAATGAAGAGGCATACCATAAAATGTTGTACGCAAGCATAAAGGGAGCGTCAACATGGTTGTCCGTTAGAGCATTCGAACATCGTCATCACGCCTTGTCTAAAAATGAATTTCATGATGCTGTAGCAGCAAGATATGGTTGGTCACCTCCAAATGCACCATCAACGTGTCTTTGCAATGCCAAATTTGAAATTTCACATGCACATTCTTGTCAAGTAAGTGGATTACCATCAATTCGTCACAATACCATATGTGATTTGATCACCACTGAGCTAAATATTTTATCTCTCACTGCTGCTCGAGAGCCTGTGCTTACCGTAATATCCCCGAGTGTAGTGTTTGAAAGATCAACGACGTCCAAGGAACAAGGAGCACAACTAGACATTGAATGTTATGGGTTATTTGGAAATCGAACGGAGCGATCCTTAATGGATGTATGCATATTCAACCATCTAGCTCCTTCGTATTCTCTTGGCAACCCTAATTCACACTTCATGTAGCACGCACAGAGAAAGTACGCAAAGTATGGTGAACGAATTGAGCGTTTTGAAAGAGCGAGCTTCAATCCATTGATTTTTGCAGCTAATGGAGGAATAGATGGTCAAACCGACCAGGTACTCAAACATATGGCAAAAAAGAAGGCCTTCAAATTTCACATGCGCTATGAAGAGTGCATCCGCAATTTACGATGCAAAATCGGCATCAGCCTAGCCAAATCAGCATCCATGTGCGTGAGATCAGCACGTCGTAACAAACCACAAAACAGATCCACATTGTTAAGAAATATTAGGCCCATTTGAGGGTAACCTAACTTGTAAATTTTACTTTTCGATAATAATAATTATTAAATATAAAAAAATTATAATTATTATTTATTATTATTTATTACAAGACTTTAACACATAAAAGAGTCATTTTGTCTGATCACAATATTAAGAAAAGAAAAAAAGAAAGAAAAAAAGTAGTTCAGCAATAATAAATTGTCACATATAGTTATATATTTCCTGCAAAGAATCTTCTCTTTTTATCCACATGCACAGCGCATTCTGGAAAGATTTGTACTGTGCCATAGACACGATCGAATTCGGCAATCGGTTCCATAGGTTTACCGCTCTGTGAGATAATCGCAAGTATCTATGACATTTTTCGTGTGATTGCACAACAACTGATAAAGAGTGTCCTCTGTGGCTCTGGCGATCATTTAGAATAACGGATTCCGATGGATAACCAGGAAAGACATGAATCATTCGCGATAACGGTAATAAATCATTGTACACATATCTCTTGTAAACTGAAATAATATTTAGTTGGCTTAGTCTATCACAGTAGGCGATGTTCCGAAGACCAGAACATAGCTTGGAAAATAATAACAGACGTTGTATCAGAATAAGAATTAAAGGTCGTCAGGAGGAACTGCTATGCTATTAAGTTCCCTCCTATCCATCGACCTATACCATTTTAAAGTAACAACGCCATTTAGCATAAATAGAGAGATACAGTACAACTGCTAAATAATTTTAAAGCAACAACGTTAGTTTATATGTAATAAAATATTAGAAAAAGAGTTAATAACGTATTAATAATTGTTACACTTAAGGTAATAAGGTAACTTTTGAATAATTTTAAATTAACCTCATTTAATATAAAATAATAAAAATTATAAAAGGGAGATAACGTAGTATAATTACTCTTAATTTTAAAATAACAACGTCGTTAAAAATAAAATAAAAAATTAAAATAGAGTTGTAGCATAATATTTTTTTTAATATTTCTAAGTTATAATATTTCTAAAATATTCTCCTTTTTGCTGATCGCCTGCAGATGACTTTAGGTCACAAGCATCACAATGCACTAGTGAGACTAATTGTAACAATTTATCATAACGACATATTACTACATTATTATTGTATTAAAGAGTAAGACTGTTAAAATGTTTGATGACACTGCACTTTGCTTCAATCCTATAAGCCAACAACAGTACGCTACATTTCAGTATTGGTGGACCTCATCAGCTACTAATCCAATACCTACATTTCACGTTTCGGCCTTTTAATGCTGACTTACGATTATTCGACTCGTATGCTAACGAGTCGAGTGATCTAACGTTAGCAGACAGGTCGAGTGATCATCAGCCAACTTTAAAAAGAGCGAAACGTGAAATATAAGTATTGAATCACTAGCTGATGAGGTCAACCGATACTGAAATGTAGCGTACTGCTGTTGGTTTGTAGATAGGATTAAAGTAGCGTATAATAACTGCAAGGTATATTAACTTAAAATTAGGAAGCAAACTACAGATGACTAGTTTGATAATTTAAATTAATTGTAAAAATAGGTAGGTTTTCAAATTGAAGTTAGCACCTTCCCTACTAACGCTGATTTAATTTGCAATCAAATATGATTTCAATTAAATTTGCAAAATGTAAGACGAAAGACTTTCATTAAATCTAATTGCCAATAAAAGCAGACGAGTTGAGTGATCGTCAGCCTACATTAAAAGGACCGAAACGTAGGTATCGGTTCAGTAACTGATGATGTCTACCAATACTGAAATGTAGCGTACTGTTGTTGGCATATAGGATTGAAGCAAAGTGCAGTGTCATCAAACATTTCAATTGTATCAATGAGGACACAGTTAAATTAACTTAAAAAATGAGTATGACTGTATTCAAAATGTCTGGGAAGCATCTTTTAGAGTATAAAATATTATGCATTAGTGATTTTAAAACTGCATCGATAATTCGGAATTTGGGATTCGCGGAAGTAGAAAGAATATAGCGGGGGATACTGTATTTAAAATTTCTAGCAGTAAACGTTTTTAGTAACTTATTGATAGCAGCTCAGCTTGAAATAAATATTGTTTCAAATCGAAAACTTTTGACTTTAAAAACGGTCGTGACGATATTACCAAGTCGTTATTTTGTCGAGAAATATAGGCCGAAACTTGAACACATATCAGTTCATACTGATGACCTCTAATCTTTATTTTAAATCATGGTATATTATTTATTAATCAATTTATCGAATTTTAATTTTTTATTTTACATAAATCTAAATTATAGAAAATCTTAAGATTAAATTATATTTTAAAATTTATATATAGTACAAAATACGTAGACTAAGTCAGCTAATCTGATTAATAAGCACGCATCCATTGATTTATAATTATTTTTTTACTTTTCAAAAAATAACAATAACCAAAAGTCAGACACTTAGTAAAAAACATGTCATCATTTTCATCTTCGTTAAATTCAAGCAATCTTCGTTTGTAAAATCAGCAAAAATACATTTATAACGGTAATACTGGATCACTGTAAATACACTATACTATTCTTTTGTGCAATTCAGTCTTTGTCTTCGTTTATAATTCTTCGTTAATAAAGCTTCTTTAGATAACTGCGAATTAATTACTCTCAGTGCATCATCAGGCCATATAAAATTCCATATGAAATGCTTTCCGAATACATAGCGAAATTTTGTTGAGAGATTTTTATTTGACAATGGACCTTGTCCTCCGTTCTTCCATTGATGTTCTGTTTGATCCTTGGATATAATGTGTAACTGTAGGGCTGTAAAACCAATACAGACTCCTATTAATGATATATTCAATATTACCAACGTTTTTAGACAAACTTTTGTATAGTACTTCATAAATGATAGAGCGATGTTATACGAAAGATATTTTGTCAATTAAGCGCCTATCGAGAACTCAAATGTATATTTGCTGAGGAGGTACTATTGCTTGCAAGTTGCATTTGCCCTATTGTTAAGCGACTGGATGATGCACAGTTGTCGATATTTATTATTAGGTACCAAATCGGTATGGATATTTACCTACTATTTTAATTAAACAAATTTCAAAAAAGCTTGACATCAAAGAACATTTTTGTCTTGTTGCTTTGCTAATTATTGACTCTTAAATAATAACTACCGACCATCGTATATACAAATTATACATCAGTAGACTGAAATATGAGCACACAAAATCCTATTTCTTCCTTTAGAATTATTTAAACTAATAAAGAGTAAACCCACTTCACAAAGTGAACCGCTCGTGTCTTTGACGTGTGCATACAGAGATGTCAATAGAGAGTGCATGCTCGAGGTTTAAACCCCGTACACAGAGTTGCAGTGCCCACGCTTCCATCATTCGGCCATGCGGGGCCGAATAGTGTCAATATGTATCGGATAACCATCGCATAGTAGCCGAAAAACGGTGGAAAGGACATATTATGACAGATTTTAAATACATTCGATCATTGGAGAGAAAACGATTAAGTATTAATTCTTCCAGTTCTTATAAGTATATATGTGCAAAATTTTGAGATTGTTATTTTTTTTGCTGAATTTGTTCGTGAAGAAGGCGTAAGCCAATACGTAAATATTAAATTCTTCTTGTTGCAATTTTCAGTTTATATTTTTAAACCAAAATATATAATCAAATCCCAATGTTGGATCCTGGTTTGCAGTTGAATATACAGCACCCCAACTATATATGTATATATATGTATATACATATATATGTTTTCCTCACAAGAAGGCATAAACACCAAGCAGCATTCTATATATCCTCATCAGACTAAGAAATAGAACCGAATTATTCTTGCATTATTCAAAGTCGCTACGTATGCCCAGTCATCATATGTGTGACTACAAACTTCAACAACGGTAGACGCGTTTCGCTTTAACGGAGCTCATCAGTACCGTAACTTTAATAATCACCCATATGCACCTTAACACACGCTTAAACAGTGTTTGAAGCTCGAAAAACAGAAGTACCTTTAATCTGAATCATCGGATTCAGATTAAGGCAGGTATAACAACTTTTGCCTTAATCATCGGATTCAGAATATGTGTAACAACAAATTATAATTTTTATATTTGTATACTTTAGAGTGTCCCTGTAAAACAGCATTTCTATTAAAAGGAATTTAGTGCCTGATGCATGGTTAAACCGCAATACGCACTGCCATGCACAGAGCTTATGCTAAATTTCCTCTGATGATTCAGATTAAGGGTAGTTCTGTTTTTCGAGCTTTAAACAATGTTTAAGCGTGTGTTAAGGTGCCTATGGATGATTATTAAAGTCACAGTACTTAAAGTCACGGTCATTAAAAATAAATGCTAAAGAAGCATACGAGTCGAATAATCGTAAGTCAGCATTAAAAGGCCGAAACGTGAAATGTAGGTATTGGATTAGTAGCTGATGAGGTCCACCAATACTGAAATGTAGCGTACTGTTGTTGGCTTATAGGATTGAAGCAAAGTGCAGTGTCATCAAAAATTTCAATTGTATATAGTTGAAAAGGTATGCACGCTTTGGACGATAGGGTCTTTATCAAGCAAAAATGAAAAAGCAACTATATGAAAAATCAGTATCCAAAAGATGAAAAAATACAACAAAATACAACTCTTGTTGTATTTTTTCCTCTTTTGGATACTGATTTTTCAAATATTAAAGCATCTTAAAATGATCCAACAACGCGGGTGTAAATCAAATTCGATTTTACCTATATATATTCCTTGATCAATCTCATCGATAGATCGTCACTATATCAAAGGTTTGAACATATCCGAAGTTGATTTTGTGATCATCATCAATTACGTGATTACATATTGCAGAGTGCATCACCGCGTTTAATGGCTATTGATGTTGTTTGCTTCTCTTGATCAACTCCTATTATGTTTGCACCACATAAAGCAACTGCAATCACTGCACGATATTCAGTAAACTTGTCCACGATGATTCCATTTTGTTTCCGTTTGAATAATCCGGACAGATTGTAAGGTTTCTTGTGATAAATACCACCGTTTTTAAGGCCAGTTCGTTGACACCTGTTATGCAATTGGTTCCAAGTAGCATCACTTACGTAAAATAACTTAACGAAGATCGATTGTGGCCATGCACAACTAGTTACTACACTCTTGCTTCTAAACAACACACAAACAAGTACATAATTTTACCATGCATACATAATAGAGCATTTTAATGTCTTTTGTCGTGTTTGTCGGTACGGTAGCGAAATCTCTTATCTATTACCTTCTAAATGAATCTTATTTTTGTCACATTATTAAATCTATTTCATATATTTTACTATTTTGTTATCAAATATGTAACAATATTGCTGTGAGAATTCAATATCAATCTACGAACTTTAATATGATATCTTATTTGTGTATGAACACCGAAATTATGATATTTTGAGGAATAGTAAGCTTTTTGTGTGTATAACTGGGCTATAACTATATAACCCAGTTAACTATATAACTGGGTTATATATTGATGATCATATGTGAATTACTCTCTCAAGTTTGTCTAAATTACTGAGTATCTAATCCAGGTTTGCCAGAATGTGTATGTTCCATTCCAAAAGAGGTATATTGATGCAATTGGCATAAAACGGACAATGTCAAGTAATTCGAAGGAACGATTTTCATGAATCAGGTAATGTCGGGTTTGCAAAGACAAAACGTGAATTGCTGCAACAGACAGCCAGATTTGGCTGCGTACAAAATATGGCTGGTTGCGATGACCTACACATCTTCCAAGCAGTAAACAATGGTGGCATCGTTTTACAATGCATCGCTCGCACGCTCCGCAGTAGTAGATCCTATCTTCGTTTTCTCTGTGCAGGTGTCTGCATTTACGACATCTTTGATAGTTGTAGAATCGCTTGTCGTAGTCTAAGAACGCAACATCTTCAGCTGTCATTTTCGATGTATCTACGAGGACACATGCCAACCAGTTAGAAAATATCTGTATGGTGAAATATGTATAGACGAGAATGTGTAATATTGTAACCTTGATATTACCTTCGTATATGGTGGTAATACACTTTACTGAAAATGCGGCAAAATACAGACACATGATGAATATGATTAAACTAGGCTGCAAAAGAATGTTGGTCAGCGTTAGCTTTAACAGGATTTTTAATTTATCCTGTAATAACATTAACAAGTATAAATCATCAGACATCATAGGCTTCAATAAACTTCAGTTTCTTGACAAAGTTAAAATTTAATCTGTTAATGGAAAAACAATAAATATTTTCGTTATGTTCTACAAAACATATTTACGGAAATAAGCTGGTTTTCTTCATTTTTAATTACATTATCACAACATATATTTTGAAGCAGCTTACAAAAGGTAAAACAAATACATGCAGTCAAATAATTGACACTGTTGCTTCAGCTTCTTATTTAAGTGGCACAATCCTCGTGAAGTTGCGGAACTTGACTTGACGACTGCCTCGCTGTACTTACAAATTGATTAATTTATACAAATTAAATATATTTGCCTGAAAACATATTTTATGATTATAATTAGTAGGCTACTTATATCATCCTATCGAGTAATAGCTCTTTCTTCCTTATCAATATATGATAATAGAACAGATCCAATTAGTACTTTGTGTGTACTGGAAATTGTTTGAACGGCTAATGTTTTTGATTTTCAAATATTTTGCAAAGTATTCTATAAAATTTATCTAATATTAAGTATTTTATACTTAATATTGTAATAATCTACACGACGTTTCATTGTCTAGCTTAAACGGTTAAAAACCATTTTATATCCCGCATTAATAAGTTCACAGGTCAATATGATGATGGCGTGCAAGTAAAACAGATTTCAAACAACATATATATATTTGTTGTAGCAAAATAGTTAAAATGAGGTTTTTAGATAGAATTGATTTTAGTAGTCATAATCGTCAACCTGTATCATCATATAGTACAGTCCTATTATGTTCATGTATCCCGTCTTTAAGGTTGCCTCTACTTCTATAAACATTTGCGGTATTTTCGGCATTTGCCGAATAAAACACGACAAATACTAAATTCGGTATACGTATTTACAGCTAAGCAGCACTCCTCGCCAAAACCATTTTTCATTTTTAAAATAAAACATATTAATAACTTAAATTGTGCATCCAAATTATTGAATGTATTTCAACGGATAAAATGCCTACATTATTGGATATACATAGTCCATTATACATATCCGCCGGTATTAAATATCGATCAATCTAGGTGATCATAATTGTTGTACAATGATTTTGCTTTGTCAAGAACAAGACAAAAAGACGACGAAGAAATATAATTAGGCAGGAAACCGTGAATGAACCCAATGAATAGCAACAAATTGCAAAAAAAATCAATTTGATATTTTGTTATTAGAATCCTTAAAACAGTTACAAGTCAAGTTATGTCTGATGTATCCTACAAAGGTTCAGCCGAACAATCAACTATAAACTGGTCTGTAGCTGGGTCTCTCAAGCACTTCATATAAAGTAAGTTATTTCCTATTTCTATTATACATTTACTTTTGGTAGGTAAGAACATACAATAAGAGTGTATTGTATAAAAATGAATCTCTTACAATCAATCTAAGAAACTAAGAAAGAAATTTCAACGGTGGATTACACAGAATTTAAGAATTTGATTACATTAGCAGTAAATGCTAAAACTTAAGAATATTTCAAAGACTATTATATTTTTATATATTTTAAAGCCGTTTATGTTATCGAAATTAAAAGAAGATATAATTTAAAACTGCCTAGCCTTTAGAAAAACGTATAATAGAAAACATAAATGATTTATACAAAATCGATAATTTTTAGTAAAATGTAGTTTCCTTTTGAAGATTAAGAAATTTCTTAGATATTGAAATTAATAAGGTATGAAAATACTATAAAATGATATATCATCATTATATATGTATGCTTGTCGTTGTTGTTGGTGTTCTTCATGATTAAGAATTAAGTCAAACGATAAAATGTGTTTTCGAAGTTAGCATTATTACCAAAATTAAAATCCATCAATACCAATAAGGTCGTATAAATATTGCCAATATCAATACAAAGTGGGGTCAAAATGTCAAAAGAAAATGTTCCAAATTTTATTTGCTGGATGGAAATGACCCCTAAATTAAAATGGAATTCCAAGGAAAATTCAGTAATCTCTGTAGCAATTTAATTTATATTATATTTTTAATTTAATTTATAGTCGATAATCGACAAATAGCATTGATTTCGTAATAGCCTTTATTTATAAAATATTCTAGACTGCAAAACTCATAATCACGACCACAACAATAATGATAGAGTACACAAATATTAGCCTTCAAATATTGTTTCATACTTAAAGAAATTTACATACAAATGTGTCTGATTACTTTGTAATTCCTGGTGGAAGCATTCGGTCATCAAAGTTGATTTTATTTTAATCGATGTTAATATTGCTATAATGCATCATTACCCATTAATATGATGGGTAAACGAAAAACGATTATATTAATGCAGTATTTTTAAAATTCACCTGCACATTTAATGAAATTAAAATCTCACAGTTGGACTGTGTGTAAAGAACTATACTTTGTGCATAAATCAAGACTGTATGCGGATAACTAGACTGTAAGCAAAGAAACATTAATGGATTATACGAACATGGTAGGTAAACTTGATTTCCTTTATGGATAAAAATTAGAAAGAAATTAGTAAAACATTATAACTTATAAAAATCGAAAATATCGTGTTCTTTTTTGTTAACGTAAAAACATACAATTAATTGAATTATTTGCTGTGATGATCGATCCGGATATGAATTCCTTGTCAACATAAGTAGTTAGATTAGAACTGAAGAATTTAAAGAAGCCGTTTAAGAATAGTACAATTTCAATCATTATAATTGTATTTAGAAATTTTGGTAAATTGTAAATTTTTCTATGGGAGAGCAAAATGACCTATTTGAGTTGAAATTGAAATAATAAATCAAATTTGCTGATTTAATCATTTTATGGCTCTCTCTATTTATTTATTTAGAGATATGCGAACGGAAATAGTGCAGCAAATACAATGTTTCAAAAAGTCACCAGAAAGTTGTTTCTTCGCTTAACTGTTCAGTAACTTAAATAATGTTGTCTCAGCAAACTTAGCGGTATGTGATTACATCACATACATTATAGCTGCGATCATTCAAATGACTGATGAATCCGTGTTGTGCAGCACATGCGATCGTAACAGGCTGGTAGCAAATGTTTCGCCGACTTTATACTTAATAAGGAACAAAAATATCTTTTGCATGATCGCAGCTATAATGTATGTGATGTAATCACATACCGCTAAGGTTGCTGAGACAACATTATTTAAGTTACTGAACAGTCAAGCGAAGAAACAACTTTTTGGTGACACTTCGAAACATTGTATTTGCTGCACTATTTCTGTTCGCATATCTCTAAATAAATAAATAGAGAGAGGCATAAAATGATTAAATCAGCAAAATTGATTTATTATTTCAATTCAGAGCTATAACCAAATTTCTACGCTCGTGTATATTAATTTTTGGAGTACGTTTGATGAAGAGACTGTTATCATGCCAAATGAGGAACAAAGGAAGACAAGACAGACGATTAGTATAAGCTTAATTGAATGCTTTTTAGGGTTATTAAGATGTTCTCTTGAAAAATATAATGCCTATACTTAATATTTCCACACATTAAGTATATTTTAAACACATTCAAATCAGCACCGGAGAAAATAAGTGCTAAAACTAAAGATTTCAATTTCGAAATAAAGCATTATTGCTTTCGAAATTGCTTTAAATCCCTGCATAAGCCTCGAATACATATGTGAAAAACTTAGTGAACATAGCTCTGGAGTTTCTTATTCCCCATCAACAGCATCAAGAATAATTAAAAAGATGGATTATACTAAGAAAACCTTAACATTTTTCCCATAAATAGAAATAGTAATGCAAACAAGGAGGTGAGCTTACAATATGGTTCGTCGATGCTGAATATAAACGATGAACAGTTGATATTCTTAGATAAGGCAGGTTTTAATTTACACTCATACAAGAGAATGGGATATTCACCAAATAATACTAAATTAAATCAGCTAACTGAGTCTACGTATTTAATATAATTATAAAATAAACAAAACATAATAATGCTAAATCAAAATTTAATAATTAAATAATAAAATTAATAATTGTTTTTAGATTTTCTATAATTTAAATCAAGTTAAAATAAAAAATTGAAATTTGAAAAGTCATTTTTATGAATTGACTAACAGAAAACAGACGTTGTATCAGAATAAGAATTAGAGGTCATAAGGAGGAACTGCTATGCTATCAGGTTTCGGCGCCTAACTCCTCTACCCAACATAGCAGCGGGGCCAAATACAAGCTAATGATGTATTTCCTCTGAAATAACTATCTAGTATCTTATTCTAATACAAAGTATATTATTTATTATCCGATATAAACGATATGAAATCGTTTATAGCAGTAGTCAATGTGACGATTGTTGGTGAAAGGATGCAAGGAAAATGGAAATTACCTTAATAAAATCTTGTGTATGACGTATCAGGCGACAAATATGGCAGCAAACGATTTAGTCAATGTTTTAGATTAAATTGATACATTAGTTTTTTGGTGTGCTCGAAAAGACAGCATTGAAAAAGGATAAAAAATGACAATTCAATTTTCGGCAAAAATTGTACATCACTTGTACTGATGATCGGATCATGTACTGTTTGGCTACATATTACAAGTGATATAACAACGTTATTTTTATGGTATGTTAAGAATATTGGTTCAACCAATTATAAATCGGAATATAATCGTGCTGATTGATTATTAAAAATGACGTAACAAATCATTTTAATTTTCGTTAGCGGGAAGAATTTGAACGCTCTAAAATCTCAAATCCTTTAGTTATATTTTTTGTAAACTCAATGCAGTGTTCACGAAAATATTATTTCTTTTGAAATTGTTCAATACAATGAAGTTCACTGATGATTTACCACAAGGAAGGGGAATACGGAAAGCCATAACAAAATAGGTCAAACGAAGACGGTCAAATGCGAAGTAACAAATGGGATAGTTTACGCGCAGTGACGGTTCCGCTAAAAAATAAATACGAAAATAAATATTTCTAATAAACATTATATTATTTATCATTTGCCACCAGACTATTTTAAAAATCATGCAACTTAGCTTAGGCTACATATTTTGTACCAAAAAAGATTTTATAGTATTTTAATTAGTTTTTTTATGAAGCGATTAATAGGTAATAAGTCGTGTTTTTGAACAAAGATAGTGAACAAAGATAGGAGGTTATCAGAGTGTGTTATCATGTTTACAACACAATAAATGCGATATATATAATAAATACATATCAACGATGAATGCTTCCTGGAAATCGATTTTTATAACGAAGCTAAAGTAAATGCCCATCGCCCATGTGTTTCCTTCAGCAGACAACAAATCATGTTCATTGTAGATTTCAAAAAACATTAGAAGAAGTAGGTTGTAAATCGAGTTTTAACTCATGAATGTTAATTATTGATTAAACTGAGAGAGTGAAAGTTATGGTCAATGTTCAATAGCAACATATTATCACTTTCAGGACAAAAGCTCGGTCAAGGATATAATAACAAGTTGTCACTAAAGTTTTCACTCACTATCTCTTTAATGAATAATCAAAAAGTATGAGTTGGGGATAATAAATAGAAATAAAGAAACTCGAGTTAGCACACGATCCACAATTTAGATGGCTGCTTCTGTCAACACAAAGTTGAGGATGAGCACAGAACGACGTGGTGCCGGAAAAATACCTGAACTGTATGTGCTAACTATGAAGGAGAAATAAGCTGTTTTATTTAAAAGGCATTATCTTCAGAAAATAAAAGCTCTTCAAGACAACATGCAAATTATTCAAAACTTCGATAAATAATGTGTAGAACTTTAACTATCCTAGATTATAAATTCTATTTAAAAAATACCTTTAAAATAATTTATTAGCAAAATAAAAATCATAGTTTCGCCAATCCCGAATAGCTGCTCACTTTGCAACCACGTGAATTATTAGGGCGTGTACACTTTAATAGTATTTTATCAACAGACCCAATGGTTGATCAAAATAACTGTAAAATTAAAAAATTAAGGAAGGAAAGTGAATTGGACGATACATATAAGGCGTGTTTAAGTATCGATAGATTTACATAGTCGCTATTTTAAGGAATGTTGAAGACCACATTCATTAAAGTAGGGGTATTTATATTTTATTCACATTTCAATATTAATAAATCACAATGGTCTTGTAACAAAATTCGATCTAACACATGTTTTTCCATACTAGTTGTGATAATAATTGTTCAGAAAAGGTATCACGTTTTGCAGATCAATTGATCTATGGAACATTAGGATTAGTGAAGAAACAAAATTAATAGAAACAGTGATAGATAATAATTTAGATTTCCTGTTCATTATTTTTTCATATTTAGTTGTGTAGCCAGTTATCAGGCCAACTTCCACTAGTAAAGAGAAGCCCACTAAAATATTGTTATTGGGTAAGGTTTCATCTGTAATAAATGATCAACGAAGCGTTATAGCCATTTTATTAAAACTAATAATAATTTAATAATAATTATACTCAAAACATCAATTTAAAAAATTAATTATTATTTTTATAATAAATTTTTTCTGACTAAAATATAATATATATAATATATACAAATAATATAAATACACATATATAAATATAAATAATATATCCAATTTATATTTAAGTGATTAAAATTAGTATGCCGCTGTAAAAGTATTTCGCAATTATGTAACACGTAAAAAAATATCAATTCCAATCTAACATAAAGCAAATTTACTTTGAACAATATAATATATAAAGTGTTTCGAATAACAATTTAAAGAGGCGAAATATCGATTGTATGTAGACTATATACAAAACTAACAATATCGAATCGCAAAATGCTAATTTTCAATAATAAGATAATCAACCAAAACCTAATACCTTAAAACCAAAATCTATTAAAATACTTTAATTTACGAAATACATAAGTTATTGGCTTAATGTCTGGAAAGATAGTAAAAGCGCAATATTTATATGCGTTTTAAACATAAAGTCTCATTATAGACTATTATAAAATCGTAATTACATTAACTGTTGATATTGGTTTCATGAAATTTTGAATAATATTAATAATATAATGAATTTATAATTAATATTAATTTATTAAAGAATTATGAAATATTTTATTTAATAAAATTGTGTATAATTCATTTAGGAAATATTGAATCATGTAATAAAATTGAATATGTATGTTTAGATGTGATTGTGGTCTAGACGACGAAGACTTGGGATCAGAAAGGTTTTCGTAGTCATATTAAAATATCAGAAAATTATCCGTGTACGCCGAATGAGTTTGTTTGTTTTAAAATATTAACACGATTAAAAATACGAATTGAAGAAAAACTAAATGTTTACCTGATGATAATTCTGTCTGTCTATAATATGGTCAAATTAGAAGGACTTATTTCCAATCTAAGTGCTTGTTTTTACTGAATCAGTTCGCAAGCCTTAAGCTATATGTATAACTAATAATAATTAGTATACTAACTGAATATACAATTGCTGAATCCCTTGATTATACACCAAAAATCGAGTAATTCCAGTGTGAATCCTAATTGCTGCACATAAATAATATGATCTCCTTTTTACAATGGACACATCAGTTATGGCTTGATCAATCTGGCTTTAATAAACTCAGCCTATGAAAATTGTGGATTTACGCCAAACGTTATCAATAACGGAATATAATAAACGAGAATATATTCATGTGCTTGTTCTAATTGAGCTGATTATACATATATACCCAACGTGTAAACCTGACACACGTCGAATTAAGCATTTATTGTATTTTCAATAATAAATAGCTGGAAGAATTTTATTAATTACAACAATACGAATGAAATAAAGCAGTCCGAGAAATTAACAGGCTTTAATAAACAGCAAACATGAACTTTATTAAAAATAGTAGCTGCGAATAAAAGTTAATGAATACATCACAGCATATACATGGCAAGAGAGCATAAAAAATTATATTGCTGACGCCGTTATGCACATATAATTATTATAAATAACTACCGTAGCGATATAGTCGGATAACTAGGAGGGGATTTGTAGTGTGCCCTGCAAAATAGTTATTTGCAATTATAGAGGTGCTAATTTTGATGGGGGGGCGGAGTTTTTCTTGGCAATATTGTGACATAAATAAGGTACATCTCTAAATCGTCATAACGTGATTATTCGTCAATTTGATTAATTTTCTCCCTTCATATTCTTATTTATATTTTTCATAATTGCCTTTTGCAATTACTTGTCCCCTCCACGAGATTACCCACGCAACAGATGGTTTTCGCCCATTACAGACAGCATCCACCATTAGCCGCTACACACGTTACCTACCTACATATTCCAATACCGTAGGTAGCAACTAGAAATTTTTATATACTAGAATAACATGTTTCTCTTTTCTATAAGTAACATTAAATATAAGAAAAAAATTGCTAACCTATACAATATATTTGGAGTTTTTACTTTTTCTTACTCTCCTTCGCTCTAGTAGTTATTCACTCCTCCTTTGTCTTGAGCTGTTTCACAAAGAAAGATAAAGAAAGTTGAGGATAGATAAAAACAGTGTCGTTAGATCAGCGAATTTGCTTCTGTAATTCGAGATGGGTGTGTTGAACTTCTTGCTCTCACTCTCTCTATTTATCGCATTTCTCTCTAATGATCAAGATTGGTGGTTGATAGGTATATATATATTGTAATATAGTAAGTAGCAATGGTGATATTTTCCAAAGTGAGAAAATCAGGAAAAGCAAGCAATGCGTAGAAAAAACAAAAAGTAACCTCTATTTGTTGTTCTGCGGTTCAAAGAAGACAACGCCACAAGAATAGATAAAAGCAATAATATCCAACTAGTAAGCGAAACTTTTCATCGCATTTCAAAAACAAAAGGGACGTGTTTATATGAGTGTCATCAGCCGAAATCGGCCTCGGTAAACCAAAATTTCCGCTGTTTATCCATCTTGCTGCGGTGGTAACCTTTTGTTTTATGGCTGTTATTGTCGCCCTAAATGAGGACATTTTATGTAATTTATAAAAGAAGTAAAGATCAGATCTCACCTCAAAACAGCTTTATGTAAAAGCTAGAGGTTATATATTATTATTTCAATGGAAAAACAAAGATATACGCGGTGAAATTTAGCTTCTCGACATTAAATTCAGACAATGAAAAAATGTACACGATCGTACTTTTTAGAAAATTTTTATATCTCACATTTATTTAGTTGTAATAAGAACCTAAATAAAAACGTAAGAGATGACATATATGTTCTGTGAAAATATTGAAAATGAATTTAATTTTCATTTGCTGGGTATGTAACTTTTCAATTTGAAATAATCTTAATTTTTTAGAAATGGTTTTCAGCTTATATCAATTGTGCAGCAGCGACAAAAACAACCCGTAGCGTATATAATATATACACAAACAAATACACATTAGCTGCGTGGATATGTTTTAATACGGAATTGGTATTAGTTCACAAAAAGTGAACTAATAAAACAATATTCAAAGCCGTGTTGGGATAGGTTTTTGATAATTTCGACAAGTACAAAATTACATAAAAGTTTGCTATGTGCAGAGGTCGATGGATAATGAAGGTGATTAACTGGCACTGAATTATGCTTTTTGAATTTTGGAGCAGGATCATTAAAATTAATTTATTTCTTTTGTATTTCGCTAGCTGCTGCAGTCATCCTCAGAAAACAAAATGTTAATGACGCTAGATGTTGCTAGCATCATAATGATGCTAGCAACATCTAGCGAAATATAAAAATAAATTAGTTTTATTGATCATGATCCAACATTCCAAATTAAAATATGGAGCAACAAATGTGTTAGTTATATATATATTGAATTACAATTATTCATTAACAGCCTCTGTTAATGAATAATATATATAATATTATAATATTATAATATAATATATTATATTATATTATATTAATATATTATATTATAATATATAATATAATATAATATAATTATTATATAATATATAATATATATAAATATATATATGACACGATTATCCGTAACAGTACACCTGATATTTTTAAGGAAGACAACACATTACGGATGTGTATATATTTACACATATTTACAAATATTTACATACTCATTCTTTATCCTTTTAAAGGACCTTTAATATTTAAAGGTAATAACATTGTGGATATACATGGACATGCAAATCCCACTGAACCCCGGGTACAGTGAATGATTTTGTATGTTTTTTATTAAATAGTCAAAGTTAGCGTTTAAAATTATAATAAGAACTAGATCATAATCGATTTTCATATATAATAGGAATTATTTAGATTATAATAGGACTTTTTTTATATTATATTACAAAAAAATACAACTACTTATGTTTAAGAACTTTCCTACTGCAAATGATGGTTTAGATTGAGTAGTAAATACGAGAATATTTAACCCAATATTTAGAATAAATGTCTACTCGTATAAAATCCCATATTGATTGTCTGATTACTAAACCGACCTGATGACTGCTTCGCAATCTCTGTAATTCAACCAAGAATTCGATTTTTTTAATTTATGTGTGAGCAATTACCAATATTGATGGACATTTTATGTTGCTTACCATCCAGACACGACAAAACTAGAGGAGACAAAAGCACGACAATAATTTATCAGAAAATAGGATGTGCGTGAAAATAAATGCGTTAGACATTTGTTAAGACAGTGAAACTCTTTGTTTTTAGTCTCTACTAAAAACCTACGATACAGTGTTGACATCTGAGATTAGGAAATAATATATAATGCGACGAAAGATGATATATATAAATCGATCACCTGTCCAAAGCATATCGAAAGTGAAAGCAAAAACAAAGACGATTCGAAGAAATAAATAATTTAAAAATTCAATTATTACAAATGATTTTATTTTTATTTCTTAGGTTAGAAAATTAATCCTATCAGGTAGCTTACTGTGATTAGTGATTAAACCCGTCGTTACATAACGAAACAACCCAATATGTAAATTAGATATATAGCTACTACAAGATTGCGTCAAAATGTATTGTGCAATTTTGATTCGCGTAAGAACTTGTGAAATAAACTTGTTACGAGCAATAAAAATAGAAAATTATCACTATATTACGTGCAATCCATATGGCACACACGTACAGATAGAGAATAATTATGATATATGGAACATATTCAAAAAAATTATATACATTATTTTCGGTTGTAGATTCATTTTGGTTTGTTATATTAAATACAATGGGACATACCATCAGGACGTATTCTGCCTATAGATTCAATAATCATTTAATGAACAGATGGTGCGGCTAGAACAAACAATTTAATGAACAAATTGTCGAGGCTATAAAATTCATGAGGCGCAAATTGCGAATATGGAAAATACAATGATAATCGAGAAACGAAAATGTTATATTTGGGATACAATTTGCAGAGGAATAATTACAGAGCAATTCGTGTGAGTATTTATTAACGGTCTAAGCACTACGGAAATAGAGTTTTAGGGTGCGCACGCACCGCATAACTCGACTTACAATAGTGAACAATCCGGTTATGTTGTTTATTTACAATGTAA
This sequence comes from Pomphorhynchus laevis, assembly GCA_012934845.2. Taxonomy (NCBI): domain Eukaryota; kingdom Metazoa; phylum Acanthocephala; class Palaeacanthocephala; order Echinorhynchida; family Pomphorhynchidae; genus Pomphorhynchus; species Pomphorhynchus laevis. Next base: position 44,092 of record WNNJ02002515.1, read on the forward strand.
TAACAGAAAATAACTAATTAGGATTATAAGTTGCTAAGAAATGACCGATGAATTGTAATTGGACTGTTCTATAATACTTTAGGGCATTGCATACTAGACAACCTTGTTCAAAGCGCTAAAATATGTCAAAGATTTCGATTTTGTCAAAAAAGCAAATGCAAATCAACAAATTTGAACTAACACATTGTAATAATAGTTTAGTATTGCGAACGACTATTTTATTTTTGTCCGATAATTGACATTTTCTTTTTGATTGGAAAATTTCATTTAAAAATGTTACCTGTAATAAAATATTGCAACTACATTTTTAATTTCTTGTTGTTTATAAACAATTGTATATTTAAATTATTTATTCATAGTAGCTTTGTAGATGAACATTACAATTTTCAATACTGTTACCTTATTGAAATGATTTATTTGCGAAACAGTGTAGATATTATATTTGAAAAGACAACAAAAACTCAACTCTTTATTCTCTAAAATATAATCATCGGGTCATAATTCTCTTAATTTAACACAATTTACTCGGTGCTATTTCTCCGAGAATCTTAATACGCAATATGTGGCCGGTGATCATATTCACAAAAAAATTTCATTTGACTTGCCGTTCAAGGTCTCACTGGCTTGCATGGCATTGATTGTCGTGCAAGGCAAGTAAGACGTTGAATGAGATATTGTTGAGTTTGATTGCACTAAAAAACCAAACTCAGCACAGTTCGCGGCTAACTTCCAACGGTATAAAGTGCAATGAATGCTAAAGTAGCCATTAGACCTGCAGTGCCAGCCTGTCAGTTGGTCGTTCATAACATTTGATCACTAATCTGTGATGCGTAATAACAAAGTATGTCTCTAATATTTGATTAGACAAACTCTGTCAAGGATTGTCACTGATGCATATAATATTGCATGGCATGGCATTGAGTAATCGCAAATTATCCAATTGCTTTTTAAAATATGTAGGGTAACTGTTTAATTTACACAGTTTTAGGTTTTAGCTCAGGAATTTACGATAAAGATGTTATGCTAAATTACACAAAAATTACAAAATTTGACATTTTCAACTTCTGTTTCCGATATAAACACTACTAAATCCACAATTATCGTTAATAAAACATTATAAATTTGTAAGTCTTTAACCAACAAAAAAAATATTAAAATTTAAAATATGAACGAATGGACTAGTACATAATAAGTACTAAAATTGTGAAATATATCTTTTACAAAAAGATCGTGATGCTATCCAACATACTTTTTTACAGTCTTAGAAGACTAAAAATAATATGCTCTGTTTTGGTATGCTGCAAAATATATCCGACTTTTCTTAGCCTGTGTACGTAAAAAGTTGTAAATAAATAAATTAAAGATATTTAAATATTTGAAGGTATTTAAATATTCCATTTAAGTAACTTATTGATAATGTCAAAGATAAGCTTACATAGAATAGATATAAAATTCAGTTATATTAAACACACGATAATGGTTGACCTCTACACAAAGATCATATATAAAAAATTATAAAATATCTTTTGTATAAAATGCATGTATATCAGATAATCTAAAACAAATTGATTTATTAGCTATAAATATAATACCTGATTATCACACAGCTTGATAATTTAATCAAACAACATGATTTTGCTAAGGTGTTTGTTCAAAGCAATGTTACAAAATAAATTATGATAGATCGAGTTTGTATTTACATTTGTATTGCGGTCATGGGTGAAAAATTATTGACACGATAAAATGCAAATTGTTATTCAAATTACAAGCTTTCACTTGCGTTCTTTAAATATACTGCAGCTTGAAAAGAAACAATTGAAAGCGTGTAATTTCAATAACAATAAGCATTTTCATGACCATCATTGTGTTTTGTTTGACTCAATAACGAAAATTCACAATTAAAATTTAAATTTTACAAAATAAAATCTGTATTTAAAAGCATCTTAAATAATAAAGAATAGAGCTCAAGTAAAACGTGCTAAAACGGACATCAACCTAGATCTGAATGATGATAAAGTACAGTAAACCTTAGTATTGCTACCATTTCATAAAAATGGCAAATAAATAATCAGCAAAATAAATTAACACTGTGTACTTTAAATTTTGAAATTTTGTCCCTGATGATGCCGGCTTATCAAAGCATTGCCAAACCATTAGATTCGCTTTCAATAACTTTGATTACAAACTCCTCATTATATAAAAGGAATGCATGTGTATGCCGAGCCGCTGCCTGGTGTTATTTGAAGACGTTCCGTAATATTTAAAATATGGAATAAATAACCAGGCTATGAAAACTGTATATATAATGAGTTATGATTATTAAATCGTCACATGGGATTCTTATAATACCAAATTACAAATTAACTTGTAAAAGTTAATTTACAAGTCTTTACAAGTATTTATAAGTGGTAGTCAATCAAAATTAGGAGACTAAAACTTTCTAAACGAATAATTCATATTGATTAAAAATAAATAACATATTTTGTTAAAGAATTATAGTAACTGGATCGAAGAAAAGAGTTTTTTTGATATTTCGCTAATCTCTGTTAGTATCTTCAGAAAATTACAATATTTTTAAAATGTACATGCCTTTATTTAAAAAATTCAAAACGACCGCAGCCATTTTATTTGAGCAGGTGCTGCTGTTATTAGTGATAAATAACTGATTTCAGTTTTGTTTGAATTGTTACACGATTTCGGCAACTTTTGAAGGTACACAAAACGCAATCAAAAAGATGATTTAAAATAGTTTAGAAACAAAACAAAAATAATAACCATAATATTTCCATTATCAACTATTTAAAAACAATATTTACATTCAAAATAAATAATTTGAAAAATTTAAAGATATAAAAATAATAATTAAAATTGCTAAAAAATTAAATGAAGTATAAAAATCAAAATTAGAACTGATTATTCAAACAAAAGAATCGTTTACAACATCTTTACACAATATTTAACGTTACGTCAGGTTTATTATTCGGCATAATAATATTAGAGTTGTTATGAACGTAATAAGCCTCAAGAATTTTTCAATAAAATTTAAACAATTGATTAAACAATTAATTTAAACGACTATTTTAAACAATTGATTTCTTTTGCTGAACCTGACGTAACGTTAAATATTGTGTAAAGATGTTGTAAACGATTCTTTTGTTTAAATAATCTTTTCTATTTTTATTTTTATACTTCATTTAATTTTTTAGCAATTTTAATTATTATTTTTATATCTTTAAATTTTTTTAAATTATTTATTTTGAATGTAAATATTGTTTTTAAATAATTGATAATGGAAATATTATGGTTATTATTTTTGTTTTGTTTCTAAACTATTTTAAATCATCTTTTTGATTGCGTTTTGTGTACCTAAAATATCAGTTGAAATCAGTTGTTTATCGCTAATAACAGCAGCACCTGTTCAAATAAAATGGCGGCGATCGTTTTGAATTTTTTAAATAAAGGCATGTACATTTTAAAAGCATCGTAATTTTCTGAAGATGCTAACAGAAGTTAGCGAAATATCAACGAATTTCTTCTTTTTTCTGATCCAGCTCCAATAATTCTTTATAAATAATGGATCAGTATCAACTTTAAAAAACATATTTTGTAATAAGCTGTCTATTAATTGGAAATAGTGGTAGTTATAATGTGTATTGTAGAACACTTATTTAGTAGATCAAGGAAAAATCAGAAACCATACGGTGCAGCATTTTGCATACTTCCTTAAATGTATATTATGCATTACAGCAATTTCAAATGACATCTTTTTATAACGATACATTAAATATAAAATGCATATTAAATATATGCTAATTCCTAAACAAGAGCTATTTTGTATTGTCCTTTCATTAAAAGATGGATTTTGGAGCAGAATCGACAAAATAACGAAGGCATTTATTAAGTTTTAATTCTGTTAGATTATGCGTGCATCAACAGAATAAGCAAAAAAACATTTCTATCACTATAAAAATGTTAAAATTAAAATGTTTTTTTTCTTCTGCTGATGTGAGCAGAAGATAGCGAATAATATAATATATTTCGTATCTCGTTGATTATTTTTCAAAGTAAAAAACAAAAATTTTCGTGGGTCATTTATTGTCTACTAGTATGATTTAAAGTCGTTGCAGTTTTTAATGACATACTGCATTTAATTAAAATACTTACATTTATAGAATAATTTATATCTTGGAATACTTTGTCAAATAATTATTTGATTATTAATTAATTATTAATGATGTGAATTAATCATTTGTTAATCTACGGTCATAATGCTCTTAATGTCAGATAAAAGTAATCTGCATACTTTTTAAAAAGGATAGATTGAAATTTTTAGTTAGTTTCTAAGCAATATTCTATAAGCAATAACGGTGCATTAGTAAAATATAAATTATAAAAGCAAACGGGCTGTCCTCATTTCCACACGCTTGTTTCCAGAAATAAGCTCACCTGTAATTCTATGTCGTTTTTACATTCTAAAAATGATAGATTTTCATGAGGCGTTTATATATGTAATATATTCGCAGAGGTGCCTCCAGTAAAGACATCCTCTATTCATTAAGTCACATGCAGTTATATTTTAATGAGTAAGTAGTATATTTTAATAACTCGGTAAACAACAAGGTTGTGGTGGTAGCATTCATTTATCAAAATATCAACTGCAAAAATGAGTATTGTGTAATCTCAAATTGATAACAGATTTTTAAAATGGTGGAGAGGTGTAGTTATAAAACCATATATCATTAGTAACACTGGTCTGGTGATATATCTTGGTGTAAAAACGTAGCCTTATTTAAGGTGTAAATGTGTATCTACTTCGATAGAAAAACATTAGCTTCTAGACCATGGTAGTTGTTCAAGGAAATTTAAAAAAAATATTACCTTTAAAACTAATGACACACAAGTACAAACAATTCACATTTTACAAGTCACGTGATAATTTATGCAATAAAAAAGAAGACCATAAGTTTGAGTATATTTTTAAAAATGGGAAACAACTAGATTTCTCTTTAACCTAGTTTTCGTAAAGAAACATTAGAAGTGTAGATAGGTATTTACAAAAACGATGATCCAATTACCAACAAAATATAATAAATCAAATCTGTCCACGGAGTTAACATATTTAATATAGTTATAAAATTATAAAAATAATAATGCTAAATCAAAATTTAATGATTAAATAATAAAATAAATAATTGTTATAAGATGTTTTATAATTTAAATCAAGTTAAAATAAAAAATTTAAATTTAAAATAAACATCATTTTTATGAATTGACTAATAAATAACAGACGTTGTATCAGAATAAAGATTAGAGGTCATCAGGAGGAACTGCTATGCTATCAGGTTTCGGCACCTAACTTTTCTACCAAACATAGCAGCGGGACAAAATACGTGTTAAGAATGTATTTCCTCTGATTAAATTTGATTATTTACTATCTTATTCTAATACAAAGTATATTATTATTAATCCATAAAAATTTGCCACTTAAGAGTTTAAATTTATTCTTTATATTATTGTGTTGATTTATATATTTTACTATTTTCTGCTTGATGTTATTTTTATAGTAACCTAGTTTAAAATATGTATCTATTAAATTATTTAAATGATTTTGAAGAAAGCCAATATCATTACATATTGTTGCAATTCTTAAAATTTCATTATTTAATGTATTATATTTTATATTATATGGTATGCATGAATGCTCATGCAAAAATATGTTTCTTGTAAATTTAAATATGTCATCTTTACGATATAAATTAATAGTAGTTTTAGTTAATGTTATTTTAATGTTCATATCTAGATATACACCTTCTTTATCATTAATATTGGTTTTGTTAAGAATAAGGCTAGCTGGATAAATTTGTTCGCTTGTTGAATAAAAATCATGCGAGTTAAAATTATCATACTTAAATATGATCAATGCATCGAAACATATATTTCATATCTTTATATAACTTAAATTTATTTTTTGAACAGAATTATTATCCATAAAAATTTTCCGCTAATGATTTTAAATTTATTCTTTATATTATTGTGTTGATTTATATATTTTACTATTTTCTATTTAATGATATTTTTATAGTAACCTAGTTTAAAATATGCATCTATTAAATTATTTAAATGATTTTAATGTTCTTATCAAGATATATACATTCTTTATCTTTAATATTAGTTTTATTAAGAATGAGCCTACCTGCAAAATTTGTTCGCTTATTGAATGAAGTTATTAAATAAAATTATTATTCGCTTATTAAAATTGTTTTATAAGAAATGTTGCTTTGTATAACAAGTTTCTAAATTAATTAAAATAATTTCTTGTAAAACTGAAAATTTGTACAATTTGAAATTTAACAAAAATATCATAATGTTATTAATATAATTAATAGCATTATGTCAAAAAAAGCCGTATATATGTGAAACAGAAAATTGTAAAGTATATAAATCATTAAGTATTATTAAAAATAAGTTTAAACTATAACGTGGAAACTATTTATGAATAGTAAATAATATTCTATGTATTAAAAAATTATAAATTACACTAGATAATCAAATTTCATCAATGGAAATACATCATTAGCATGTATTTGCGAAACTGATATGATGATTATAGGAATAGGGGAAACTTTTTAAACTAAATAATCAAATTTCATCAGAGGAAATACATAATTTGTATGTATTTGGTCCAGTGTTGTCGGATCGAGGAATAGCAGGGTCCGAATCCTGATAACATAGCAGTTCATCACGATATCCTATAATCCTTTTCTGATACATCGTATATTATATATTAGTCCATTCATAAAAATTTTCTAATTTTCTAATAGAATTTAAAAATTCTATTTTATATCGATCTAAACCTTGCATAATATTAAGATTAATATATTTATATCATGTATAATTGCTTAATAATAATTATTATTAATGTTTCAACAGCACACAAAAGCATGGCTTAATTGGCTGGTTCACTGCAGAAAAAAAGAAAATATAATAAAAGTATCACAAATACGGAAAAGCAGCTTTCCCCATGGCATCCTCCATCCGTAATTTCTTTTTGAATTCGTTGATATTGCTACTGCACACTGTTGACTCTCCAAGCCTATTCCACAGAGATACAACTCGCCGATCAAATTGGACAGCTCGTGATTTTCTTATCCTTTCACGTCGCAGGGTTAAACCATGGCCTCGAAGGATATTGGATGAGCGCAAATGAAGGCAATCTCGAAGTGGATGATCCGATTCATTAAGAATTTGCCAGACCATACTCATATCGATGTACCGGCGGGTCCACGTGACAGTCTCAAGTCTAAGTGCTTTTAATCGATCAGGGTACGACAAAAATTTCAGTTGCGGTGCTAGCTTGGTAGCTCTATGAAGTACCCTCTCTGAACTAATATGTTCTTTTGAATTTTGGGGATACACACACGGCGCAGCATATAGAAGACGGCTCAACACATGAGCAAAGATTAGCGGACGTAGGGCAAATTGATTGAGTGCAATGAAAGTGCGTCGAAGTTGACCGATTATCCCCAACGCATAGAATTTAAAAATTCTATTTTATATCAATCTAAACCTTGCATAATATTAAGATTAATATATTTATATCATGTATAATTGCTTTCGGGTCAAATGTAACTAATTGACTGCGAACTATTTCCGAAAATATAATATATATTATATTTTTGGGGATAGTTTGCAGTCAATTAATTAAAATATTTATTACTTTTTTAATAATTTATATATAGTACAAAATACTAGAATCATTTAACTTATCTGACAATATAATATTATTAAATACAAGGTGTTAGCTGAGAAGCTGTTTTGCCTTATCAAAAAATACAAGTTAATTCAGTAAATTGTCAGCATCAATATCAGCATGATTTAAGATATCCGTTGAAGTGTGAGTGTCGATTATCCATTCATGCTAGGCACAGTCGCCTGAAGTGCTTCATCGAAGAAGCAGCGAAGACTTCCTCAGGCCACACATTTCAAGAAGTTGAGCGCGAGATGTGACAAGTTTGTTTACAATCGCCCAAAGGCAGGACAAGTCCAGTAATACAAATCTGTCACGAATCGAGCTTATCTCTAGCGCACGCAGCCGCATGAGGTAGGACGTTCCAGCCATAAAGCATATCCTTGAACCTCTCTTCAGTACCGACTCATAGTCGAGCAATTCTCGCTTAGTGCTAGGAAAGCATGCAGGGATGCAGTACTCCAGATGAGGGCGGACTAGTGAAGAAAATAAGATACCAAGCATTGGAGGTGACAGTCTGAGAAATGTATTTTTGATATAATACAATGCCCTAATTGCTTTTATCCTTACGTGCACACTACTCAATCGTGTCTTAAGAAAGCGATGAATTATTACACCTAAGTATTTATGGTGTTCAACTTCATTTAATAACGCACTACCAATACAATACTGGAACGGCAAAGTAGTCTTCCCCATTATTATCAAAACACATTTATCAATGTTTAACATGAGTCCAGTGGCTTCACACCATTCAGTAAGGCAGTCCAGATCGTCCTGTAGTGACTGACAATCGGTAGGAGTACGAACAACAGTCCAGATTTTTAAATCATCATATGCTAAAACAAGGTTCTTTAAACGCAGGAGCAGGTCATTAAGAAATACGACAAAAAGAAGAGGGCCAATAACAGATACTTGAGGTACATCAAAAAGCACTCTAGAGCTATTTGAAAGAACACCACCAACTCTTACTTGGAATGACCGCAAAGATAAGAAATTCTTAATCCACTTAATGATCTGAAAATGGAAACCATAATGAGCAAGCAATGAGACGATATCGTCATGAGGGACGAGGTTAAATGTTTTAAAGAAGTCCAAAAAGACAGCGTCGATAACATATCCAGAACTCAAGGCGTCCATCCATCTTTCACGAGCTGCTATTAAATTGGCTAAACAAGAACGGCCGGCATAAATTCGCGTTGTGAGTCCGAGAGAATACTGTTTTTCATAAGATGAAGTCGAGTATGCTTCGAGACTAGTTTTTCGAGAATTTTGGAAAACACGCAAGTAAGATTAATAAGGCGAAAGTCTGACGAACTAACAGGTGGATGCTTTTTGGGTATCTGGACTACAATGGCACGCTCTCAAATATCAGGAATCCAGCAATGTTTGAGGCTGTGTCGAAAAACAGAAGTTAGATGCTGACAGAGAGAACAAGCTAAAGCACGTACCAGAAAAGGATAAATGTTATCAGTGCCTGATGAGCCAAATTGCCTCAGTGCCAATAATTCACTGTAAATACCATCTACTGCAATCTATATCGCGCAGTTGCGGATAGGAACAGGAACCGCATGCCAGGCGAACTGATTAAAGTCTACAGTAGAGTTACATGGAACTGCGAGGATCTTTGCTAGATGATTAGCGATATGGAGTTCCCCTGTTAGAACTCCATCGACGAGTGAATAGATTTAATTCCCGTTTGAACGTTTCGGGAACTACGAACGTAGGACCAAAATCTCTTCGGATTATGGGAAATACACATTGCAATGTTGTTCTCTAATGATTGTCTTTTTTAATTTTAGCATGTTACAAAGATTCCGAGAAGCAGTGTACTCAATACGAATAGACGGATCTGCTCTAGACCTATGCCATAATGTGTTTCGAATTTTCAGGGCTGAATTGACCTGATAGTCCAACCAAGGAGAGCGCGAGATACCCAATTTAGGGCGCTTCAATGGAGCGAAACCGTTAGACGTACGCAATAAGCGGGCTGACAAGTGTAGCGAAACCGTTGGACGTACGCAATAAGCGGGCCGTCAAGTGTTCATAACTTTCTGGAACAGAAGAATTATACGTGTTGATTTCGGTAGAAAATGCTATTTGAAGTTGCTTAATGTCAACTTTAGCCCAATTTCTTTTCATGATCTGAGTGATAGGTGAAGGCAGATTGTCGTGGCAAGGTACATACCATGACAGTAAACAGTGATCACTGTTGCCTACTGGTGGATGATAGCAGATGTTAAAAATATCACCAATAACTTTTGCAAAAACTAAGTCAAGAATAGACCGGGATCCAATGTACGTAGGATGACAAACATGTTGGACCAACATCAAGTCGAAGAGAAGGAAACTACCGAGTTCCTTTTCAAGTCGAAGACATGACAGCAAACTCTGACCTTCCCAATAAATGTTGGAGAAGTTAAATTCACCGACCAGTAAAAATCGAGTAGAGGAGCATAGACGACATAGATATGGCCTCAGTAAGTTCAAATCTAAGAAGGCTGAAGATGAACGATACAATATACAGACATAAATTTTGACCCTACCTCGAACAATGCAGAACGAAAGTCCTTCAAATGAAGAGTTAATATAATCCGAAAAAGTATGTCAGACACACCGGTGCTACAGTGAATGTACGCGGCTACCCCACCTCCTCGTCTACCAGATTGTAGATCCGAACGTAGCAAATAGTAGTTGGGAATTTGAATAACGTCGTCGGATATATTGGGATGCAACCAAGATTCACAAATGCAGAATACACAATACTCATTTTTCAAGACAACATATTTTAGCTGTATATTGCGCCAAAATACTGCGGACATTTGAATAACCAAATGTATGTTGCTAACATAGGAAATCTTAGAGATAGAATGAATATCACTAAAGTTAGCAAGATCATCTGAGCAAAGCCAATCTGGACAACAATCTATATCCATAGCAAAGGTTGACACCGCACTGTCGATTGACACCGTACAACTCGAAAATTTCTTACAAAGAGATTAGATTCGCCATTGTTCAGTCTTTTATGCAATTCTATAAAGGCATATTTTCTTCTAACCCGATCCTTAGGGGATAAATCTTGGAATATATGGAAATAAGATCCGAGTAACCGAGACCTATGATGAAACAGAAAGTCGACATGTTCCCTAGAACTGAGAACTTTCAACAACCTAGGTTTCTCAGTCATTATTTTACCCAGACGAAAAACTTTCTTAACAACAAGGCTTTGAGCAACAGAGAGGTTTTCACTGTCAATTATTTTGGACAGAATTGTACGGAGAATCTTTACGTCATCATCTAGCCTAACCTGAGCATCACCGCTACCCGATTCTTTAACTCCAGATACAATGATAATATATCTTCTATCTGAGATGAATTGTTTTCTACTTAATGTATTGCCTGAGGAAGACATTGCTTGAGAGTTGGCGATACTTCCCAATGTGGAATCATTAGTGGTACAGTCTATTGATACAGAGGTCAATTGGCTATTAACGTTAGACTTGTGTTGATGTGCTGATATGAGATGATCTTCCTACATGAGCTCCTTCACGCTCTCATTATGTGGAACCAAACTGTGACTATTGGAAGGAGAGTTGTGAGTAATATTATTGTCCGAGTGAGTATTGACAGTGTGCGTTCGTTCACTTTCTATATGACGAACAGTATAAGATTTTGAGTGCCCTCTCTTCCAGATACGAACAGGAGTGATTCCTGTAACTGACGATGTAGTATTGCCCATTACATGTGAGCATCAATGTGCATCTGAACCAATATATGCGTTCGAATCATTGACGATTTTGACAGAGTCTGTACCTCATCATTGTGAATATTTTTGGACACTGTTGTCATAACAAGATAATGATTTCGTATTGTATGTATAAGTACTTGTAGTTCATCTACCTCCCTACGTAGGATGTATATGTCGCCTGTAGCACTTATTCCACATAAGAAGCGTCCATTTAAGGCGCTTGGGACACCAACCGGCACTGATAAAATCGACCAGTTCAAGCAACCATCATTGTCGCAGCCAGCTTATACCTCTTCGTACTTCGGGTCATTATTCTTGAATTGTCTCGACTTTTTACCCATTTTCATAATTGATGTATATTATTTATTGTAAGTATTAAAAATCAAGACAATTTTTTAATCAGATTAATCAGTTCCAGATCAATCAAGTTCTAGATCAATCCAGATTCAGATCAATCTAATTTATAAGTTTTAATAACCAAAAAATTTTAACCAGTGATAGCTAATATGATATAATAGCTATTATGTCTGATAAGTATAGAATATCTAAACAAAATTCTAAACTAGGTAGATCATTCAGTCAATGGTTGCTATCAACCATTAATACTGATATATCACAATTTCACGGTAGCTGTCAACATCTCGGCTTGAATCTTTACCTTATATAACGTTTTCAGAAATACGCTTCCCTGATAAGGGAAAGATAAACCGAATAGAGAGCATACTTAAAAACTTGCACACAAAAAGAAAACAAGATATCGCTACTCTGTTTCAGATACTCACAACACAATCCATAAGCCCATATTGCCTTAGTTTTCATTCTATTAATAAATAAAGACAGTTCTCCTGTGATCAGAGGAGATAGTGAATATAAGGTTTATTAAGATCGAATTTTCGATGGCTAACTGTTATCATCATCAGGATAAAATTATAAACAGTTTTAAAAATTGCTACTTATATGATGATTACCATATCGATGAAGTTCAAACGATTAGTCTTACCCCTTTTTTCATCAAAACATCAAACTGAAATTCACAATGAACAACAAAATGAACAAAATACAACAGAGATAAAAGCACAAAAACAATTACAATGTCAAAAAAACACTTTACAAAACAAAATTAATTGTATGATTTATTAAAGCAAACAAAACAGTAAATAGTTTTTAATAATGAATAAACTACAAACTACACTTCCAGAATATTTGTTATTAAATCAATATTGGGTTTATTATTTAGCTTCAATTTATTATGACTTTTTTGGATAAAAATGCTTGTATTTTACGTTCAAAATGTTAGTATCCACCGAAATCACTTTACCCCTATCAAATCCTATTTTATGATCATTATTTAAAAAATGATCTATAACAATCCCTGATTCAATTCCTTTTTTAACATAATATTTATGTTGACTAATACGTTTAGATAAACCTTACCACTTTATCATAATCATATACACTTTATCACAATTATCACAATTTATTTGATATACAATCTATTTGATATGCTTTTCTCTCTTCTGCTTGGCGATCTATCTCCGTTTATCAAACCTTACTCCTTTAAGGTCATGCAATACATTTATTTGATAATAATAATTTATTAATTTATTTGATACACAATTTATTTGATATGATTTTCTTTCTTCTGCTTGGCGATCTATCTCCGTTTATCAAACCTTACTCCTTTAAGGTCATGCAATACGCCGATGACATTCTAATCTATGCTCATGCACCCGCACATCGCATACACGATATCGGCATTTCTGCCTCCAACTGTCTTTCTTATATCTACAAACGTCTCACCAATCTCCATCTCGTTCTAAACCCCGAAAAGTCCAAAATAATGTGGATCCTCCCCCGTAAACCAAACATATCTCCTCCCACTGTATATTTTGCCTCATCGATCATCCCCATAGTCCACAATCTCACTTTCTTAGGCTTCCATTTCGATGATCACCTTTCCCTTAAACCCTTCGTCCGTGACAAGGTCCGCTCATCTAACTTAATTCTCCGTGACATCCGCCGTATCCGCCCCCTTATCGACTTCCGTTCTTGTATGTATCTTCTTTCATCGCTTCTTTTCCCTAAAATCGATTACTGCTTAAGCCTTTTCGCCAATTCTCCAAAATCCATCATCCTACCCCTACAACGAATAATCAACACCGCCGTTCGAGTGTTCTTTCGTCTCCGTCGCTTCGACCACACATCCACATATTTTGCCCAACTCTCCTGGCCCACCATCCACATCCGCATCAAACTCCGCCTTCTTTTCGTTACCTTTCGTCTCATCGCTATTGGCTCCCCATCGTTCATCAACCTTCCTTTCTTAGACGATACTCGCCCCACCGCGCTATCGCTTCGTTCCTATCATACCCTCTTACTCCACGTTCCTAATTACTCCAACAACTACGGTCTCCGATCCTTCCTCGTTGCCACCTCACTCGCCTGGAATCAACTCCCTCTCGACGTCCGCCGCGCCCCCTCCTTTATCACATTCAAACACCTCATCCGTTTACACCTTCTCGACACATGATTCACAGTCTTGTTTTGTTGTGGTCATGTAAGCGTGCACTGGCATGCATTTGCCACGTTAAAATAAATCCTTTTTTATACAATCTTCATTGTAATGTGGTTTGCGTTTAAATATATTTTTAATTTTGGCATTTTTTTATTATCAAGAACTGTGTTATTTCTGTCATTACCGGAAAATTTTGCATTTTTAACTATTTTGATGTTCGATCTACCATCACTTTATGGTACGCCCTTTTATTTTATCTCTAGTTGGGGTCGTATAAGTATAGTCGTAACGCTGTTTTCTTTGAAATAAGACTTTTTAATAGTCAAGTAGGAAATCAGCTACTTACAGACTTTGACTGGTCATATAATCTCTTCCCTTTTTCAGATAACTACTAGAACAAATGCCTTTGCTCTCAAAACAGTGAAACGGAAGATATCTTACACTTTTAAAGGAATGTTATTTCTCCAATCTACAATATTGGATACTTGTTAATATTTTCTGAAACATCAGTTTCTACTATGCATGTAGAATATCTAATTATTTTAACATCAAGGAAAGATAATATACTAGCTTTTTCTTTTGTTAAAATCCATTGAATATTTTTATCTGCGTTGTTTAGTCTGTCCAAGATGCAATATGGCTGTGATGGTTTTATCAAAGAACGAATGCATTATCAACATCCCTAAGGCAGGTTTGTATTCTATCCATATATTTTAAATGTGTTAATTCACATTTTTTCAAATACAACTCCGCAAGCATTGGAGCAAGATGATTACTCATTGAGAAACCGTCAACTTATTTCCACATTTCATTTTCAAAAAGAATAATATTTATGTACATAATCTAAGCAAAGTTTCACAATTCTCATAGGCAAATTGCTTCTCAAATCAATTTGTAAATCACAATAACGTGATTTTTTAAATTCACTTTACTCCCATCAAACCCTATTTTATGATCATCCTACAAATATTATATTTTGGAATTGTTGTTTGTAGTTTATTCATTAAAATTATTTAATGTTTTGTTTGCTTTAATCAATCATACAATTAATTTTGTTTTGAATAGTGTTTATTTTGTAAATGTCATTGTTTTTGTGTTTTTATCTCAGTTGTTGTATTTTGTTCATTTTGTTGTTCATTGTGAATTTCAATTTGATGTTTTGATGAAAATCCATTGAATATTTTTATCTGCGTTGTTTAGTCTGTCCAAGATGCAATATGGCTGTGATGGTTTTATCAAAGAACGAATGCATCATCAACATCCCTAAGGCAGGTTTGTATTCTATCCATATATTTTAAATGTGTTAATTCACATTTTTTCAAATACAACTCCGCAAGCATTGGAGCAAGTACAACTAATTGTTGTGCTTCTTTTTGACAGAAGGTTGTAAGATCTGTTTTTGCGGCCAATCATTTACACAACGATCTGATCCCGCTTAAATTGGACCAAGCACAACTAATTGTTGTGCTTCTTTTTGACAGAAGGTTGTAAGATCTGTTTTTGCGGCCAATTATTTGAACAACGATCTGATCCCGCTTAAATTCTTGCAAGAGTGTAATAAGCAGTCAAACCGTTCGTGTAGCGTAATCATTAGAGTATTACCTGTTTCATATAATTATCAAGTCGTCAAGAACATTTTCTCTGAGATCGGGATAAATCTATCAAAATGTCGGTATACTCAAACGATTTTCAGCTAAACGAACTGATATTCATCCTTGATTGATTGTTTTAACTGATGAAGCGATATCACGTCAAGCATTTTCCTATTGTAGTAAGCTACGAAATTCACCTAGATTTTCTAGTCTACCTAATTCCTGATCTGTCACCAGTAGAACGTGATGCCCACAAAACTATCCGTGGCGAACTTAACGAGAAACGAAACAATGACCGTTCCTCTACTTTCATTATACGTAATAATAGGGTTATACGATCTCGTAAACTGAAAACAAATCTAGATAATAACAACACTGTGAGTTTATCCAGATCCCAGATTTGACTATCGAAACCTTCAAATCTAGTATATCCTCCAGTAATTCCTCCAGTAATGCCTCCAGTACATCCTTCAGTAAATCCTCCAATTAATCATCAATTTATCCTTCAGTAATCCCTCAGCAAATCCTCAAGTAAATCATCCAGTAAATCTTCCAGTATACACTCCAGTTAATTATCAAGTAAATACTTAAATAAATTTCTCCAGTATATCCTACATTAAATCTTCCGTTAAATCCTTCAGTAAACTCTCTAGTATATCTTTCAGTAAATCATCAAGAAAATTCTCAAGTAAAGCCTTCAGTAAATCATCCAGCAAATCTTCCAGTAAATCATCCAGTGTATCCTCTAATTGATTCGACTCCGATGCTTCCCAGTCTTCCTGAAAATTGATTGTCATAAATATCTGCTCTCTTAGTAACAAGGTTGAATCAGTATATGATATTTTTCTTCTTAAATCGTTTGATGTTTTGTGTTTAACCAAATCTTGGTACGTTGATCAGAATGATTACTCTATTAAAAGACTCCGCTCTTTAAGATTCTCTGTGGTTAATAAGATTCGTCAACTACCTTTCAGTACAAATAGATCAATTAACCACCGTGGTCTTAGATCTCTCTCCCCATTGATCTCCTTTGCAATCGTTATCGTTACCATTTGTTCCTCTTACTTTCGAACTACCTGGCGTTCGTGTAAAAGCCGGCTCGTTGTTTTTCAATATCTACTTATTCTATCGACCTAGATTATGTCATTTGTTAACTCTTTTTTCTGTGAACTGTCAAACTTACTTTCTTTCATTTTACTCTCTGGTTTACCTTGCGCTGTACTAGGCGATGTAAATGTTCGCTTAGATCGTCCTTGTGATTCCAATACCCCAAAGACGATTTCTACATTTTTTCAAATCTTGTCTCCTCGTTACTCTTATGTTACCATATTCTTGGTGGTACCCTCGATATTGTTACCCTATCTTCGCATCTTGCCTTGCCTTCTTCATTGTGTATATCTGATCCTGCTCTATCTGACCACTTCATTGCTATCTGTTCTCTCCCTTTGTTAAAAATCAATGTTCCTGCAAAAATTATCTCGTGTCGTTCTTTGAAATTCCTCAAGTTTTCCCTTCGCTCTCATTTCAACCGCTCTCCGTGAATGTATCGTTCTTCTATCAACCAATCCCCCCCATATACTTTTGTACCCTCTTTAATAATGAATTTTGCTATCTTCGATGAGATTCTTCTCCTTAAAACTTTTGCTCAATCACATCACTATCGTGCAACATGGTTCTACTCTGAGTGTCGCTTTAAAACGCCTCCTGTGTGGTTCTTTCATAACTTATCATCGTTATATCCGACTATCTTCAGCACTTACTCCCCCGTTTATTGTAAGCAATTCGTTGATCTTCGTCGTTCGCATAGGCAACTTCTGCGCTCTAAGGTACATAGTTTTTGGTAAAACAAACTAGCTTCCGCTGATGACTCTCGAACTAAATGGAAAACTCTCAATTCTCTACATTCTCGTTCCTCTGTCATATCCACTCTTGATCATTCTCAATTATCCGCTTACCTAATTTCGAAAACTATTTCTCTTATCGATTTAATCATCATCCTTCCACAAACTTCTTGTATCCCGTCTATTCGTATCGCTGAGCTCTTTTGCCTACTTGCAATATCTGAAGATGAGGTATCTTGCTTTCTTATTTCGTCAACTGTAAATCCTCTCCTGCCTATCCTATCTCTAGAGTAATGCAGTACGCTAATGATATACTTCTTTATTCTCACTTGTCTCATCATTCCCTAAGCAAAATTTTCATATCCTTGTCGAATTGTCTTCGTACTCTGCAGAACATCTAATTTCTTTGCGCGTGTTTCTCAATCCTACCAAATCTAGAGTGTTATGGATTTTAACCTCCGTTTCTGTATTTCCTCCTACTCTGTATCTTCAGGCCACAATTATTCCTGATGTAGATAAAATAGTATTTCTAGTTATTCATTTTGACAATAACCTACATCTCGATATCTTCATTCGTGATAAAATTAGATCTTCAAATATTCTTCTCCGTGATATTTGTATCGTCCGAAATTCTCTAGATTTTAGTTCATGTAAACCTTTTATCTCCCCTTATTTTCCCGTGTATTGATTACTGTCTTCGTCTTCTAATCTTCTCTTCAAAGTCATCCCTTAAACCTCTTCAGCGCCTCATTAACACTGCTGTGCGCATCCTCTTTCGACTTCTTAAATACAATCATATCTCCTCCCGTTATCAAAACTTGGATGGCTTAGTAATAAACATCGCGTTCGTTTTCGTCTGCTTTGTCTAACTTATCGCCTTCTCCAAAAGAATTCTCGTTATGATCTCTACCTGCCAACTCTAAGTGAATCTCGCTCTCTTTCTACTCACCTACATTCTTGTGCTTCTATTCTGATATACGTACATCTTTACTCAACCAACTTCGGCCGTCGATCTCTACATATCGCTGCTCCTCTAATTTGGAATTCCCTACCTGATCATCTGCGATCTTCATCCTCACTTCCTTGTTTCAAAAAGCAACTACGTTCAATGCTTCTAAACGAGTATCTATTGTTTTCAATCTGTTACCCTTTGAGGGCTTGTAAGCACACAACGAATAGATTAGTGCATGCTATGTCTAGTCGAGCCAACCTCTCTGTGGTTGTACTGATGTTATCAAATAGCATTAAATATGGCACTAGTAGGAGTGACGGCTCAATAACAAGATTGACACACATATCTCGAAGTGCTAACGCGATCTTGTCTCTTATTGTGTTATGTCGTATGAAAGGTATTTCACTAACTTGGCATGAGAGCGCATGTCCAATGCTGAAGTTCTGTCAACAGATACATTCGGATGGGGGGTGTTTAATGGTTCTCATCCATATCTTGCTGATATCGCGTCTTGAAATTGTTGCTTCGATAAGTATCAACCAGCTTGTGTAACAGGAAAAGTGCTGAGCCATAACGGGATTCCAGAATTATTAGTGATATGTATTATATTATCTTTTTCTATTCTTGTTAGATCGTCAAATATCTACATTTGCACTTTTGTATCGCAATTGTTTTTCTTCCTTTATTTGAGGCGATTGGGATTGAATAATTTCCCATTGTGAGCAATCGAAGTCGTTCATCGGTGCACACATTCATAATAAAAATGTGTATTTCTGTAACGTATTTGAGCTACATTTATTTATTACAAGCCATCTAGTTTAATTGGTAGGTGAACAATTATATCCCATTTCGAGTGTATAATACTTTGTCAGATTATTTGTGTCAATAGATCTCTAAATAAAAGTAAATCTAGTTCTTCTAGCCATTGGGAATCGACTGGAGTTGTTCTTTTCAGGTGTGTCCATCTGAACTCTAGACACTTGATGAGTAGTATGAAAGCTAAGTGGCTATCCATGACAGCTATATCTGTTAATAATTTGATGTTATATCCAATCATCTGCAGTCTTCTTAACGAGTTCTTCAATGTAGTCTGATTGACCGATAAAGCTACCGAGTATTTTCACCAATGTTTTCACAACTTGAACGTTATTTTGCCTAAAGAATAATTTTTCTTTATGTCTATTTGTTGGATGAATGAGCAGAGTGCATTTCGATGGATTGATATTATATCCAAAGCCATGACTTATTTCTTGCAGGACATAACATAGGAAAACTAAATGTTCGTAGGATTCAACGCATGTGCCATCGTCCGCGTACCACTGATGCATTATATCGGGATTCCTATTTTCTAACTCTCCGATGACCGGAAGTTAGGCAGCTGCATATACAGCCATCGCGTGGAGGTCGCCCTGCGTGAATCCTTCCTCTGGGCATAATAACTCTTTCTCCAATGCCATGGATGTTGGTGATGCCTAACAATTACTTATGGCTTTCTTCAAAATTATTTAAATAATTTAATAGATACATATTTTAAACTAGGTTACTATAAAAATAACATCAAGCAGAAAATAGTAAAATATATAAATCAACACAATAATATAAAGAATAAATTTAAACTCTTAAGTGGCAAATTTTTATGGATGGATAATAAATAATATACTTTGCATTAGAATAAGATACTAGATAGTTATTTCAGAGGAAATACATCATTAGCATGTATTTGGCCCCGCTGCTATGTTGGATAGAAGAATTAGGGGCCAAAAGCTGATAGCATAGCAGTTCCTCCTGATTACCTCTAATCCTTATTCTGATACAACGTCTGTTATTTATTAGTCAATTCATAAAAATGACGTTTATTTTAAATTTTATTTTTATTTTATTTTTTAACTTGATTTAAATTATAGAAAATCTAAAAACAAGTATTAATTTTATTATTTAATTATTAAATTTTGATTTAGCATTATTATGTTTTGTTTATTTATAATTATATTAAATACGTAGACTCAGTTAGCTGATTTAATTAGTATAATCTTCATCGACGGATATATTTTGTTCATGTTTTGAAGAGCTGTGTGTCTCTTTACACAATTAAATGCGTTTTGGACATCTAGTAGTAGAATACACTTATCTTTCGACTTTTCAAATTCTCTTCTAATCGAATGTATTGCCGATTCTATTCCGCATCGTTGCCCTACACATAGTTGAACTTTGCCCGCAACCTTAATCAACTCACCACGAATGCGCTTGAAGATTACTCTTCCTACAATTTGAAGCAGTACTTCTCCAATTCCTATAAAAACGATTTATTTTTAAGTGGCAAATGCGTGCCGGCATACGCTTACATGACCACAACAACAAAATCTAAAAAAATCTATATCATGTTTCGAGGTGGCTACGGAGGCGGCTTTTGAATGCAATAAAGGAGGGAGCGTGGCGGACGTCGAGTGGGAGCTAATTCCAGGCGAGTGGGGCGGCGACGATTAAGGATCGGAGACCGTAGTTAGAGTAATTGGGAACGTAGAGTAAGAGGGAATTACGGGAACGCAGTGATAGAGGGGCGAATACATCTCTATGGGGCGAATACCTGGAAACTTATTTAATGGTATCAACCTGCATAATTTAAAGGATTCATTGTGGATATCATTTATTCTGTTGTTGCGATGCGTATTGCAAAATCTGCAACTTTCTCAGCTAGTTGTTTTGACTCATTATCATGCTGTGTCAGTAAATCTTCGAATCCATCCGGGATGGTCTCGCAGATCCCTGTGATAATATTATGTCGAATAATTAATCATTATTACACTGAATTAGATCAAGTTTACGTATTTTGTACTATATATAAATAATAAAATAATAATAAAAAATTGAATCTAAAGTTTTGGGATAGTTTATTTTTATTAAAATAATATATATATATTGCCTTTTTAGATACAGTGGACGTTCATCTCTCAAGTTACAGATAAGACTGCATTATTAAGAGAATTTTGCCGAATTTAAATAATAATAATCACACTGAGAAGATTGTGATAGACTTTGGATAATCCCTCATTTGATACTTTGTCTTTATACATTAGCGAAAGCGAAGGATATATAACGCAATGGAGGACAATTGAAGTTAAATTATTCCTTGTAATTTGTTGATCTTATTTCTAGTATACTTATGAGTCATTTGTGCTATTTTTTCCTTATTTTCTTTTGTTGTTTGATCGCTGGAACTAAAGTCTTGTATCTGAAATAGAAATTGCATTCCATCTAATTTACTTTAATAATAAACAAATTGATCCTGCTTCAAAATTCTGAATTGAAAAATTGATCATTTATTTTTAAACAAATTGTAGTGTTCGTAATGTAAAAACAAAAAATAAATACAAAAAATGATATTTTTAACTTCTAACACCATCTTGATAGTAATGCAAAAAAATATCATCCCTAGAACCGCGCCTGCAAAACAATACATAAAATTATGTGGATTAGATTTGAAATAAAACCTTAGTTATGGAAGAAAATAAACTTTATCCCGATACACAATATTTCGTGATATGAAAAATGTTTGTGCCTACATATAGCAATATCATAAAAATAATTAATAAAAAGCAATATAATTGCAAATTTTTATATAAATCAACACAACATTATTAAAAATAAATTTTAACTTTAAAGCGGAAAATTTTTATGGATGGATAATAAATAATATACTTTGAATTAGAATAAGATACTATATAATCAAATTTCATCAGAGGAAATTCGTCATTACGTGTATTTGGATCGGCTGCTATGTTGTTCGAGGATTAGTTGCCGAAATCTGATAACATAGCAGTTCCACATGATAACCACTAATCCTTATTTTGATATATTATCTATTACTTATTAGTAGTAGGAGGAATAACGGCGAAACCTGATAGCATAGCAGTTCAACCTGATGACCTCTATTTCTTATTCGAATACATAGTATATTATTTATTATTCAATTCAAAAAATTAACTTTTATTTTAAATTTCAATTTTAACTTTTAACTTGATATAAATTATATAAAATCTTATATAATAATTATTTGTGAATATTCATTGCTGACACAAGTTATATTCCTTCAGTGGTCTGTTTAATATTATCCTCGTGTGGTTGTTTGAATCCTATCAGCATCACTGTACCTACAATCACCGTGGGTGGACTTCATCAGCAGTGAGCCCACGCCTACATTTCTTGTTTTGGTCCTGTTACTGTTTCTGCTGAATTCATTGTCACCGAAATGCTGGTTTATATTTGGCTTATATACCAAATTAAACAACTAATGTGTTCTATATTTTAGCGTGGGTGGACTTCATCAGCAACGAGCACACGCCTACATTTCGTGTTTCGGTACTTGTTACTGTTTCTGCTAAACTCCTTGTCGCCGAAATGCTGGTTTACATTTGGCTTATATACCAAATTAAACAATAAATGTGTTCTATATTTTAGAATAATATTATATTATACATATTATACTTTTTCTTCGTATAATTCTAAAAAGGTGGCAGGAAATTTCTGAATTATACAAATGTTTGACTATGTGCAAATTCTATAAATCTTGTGAGTGTGCGCTCATTGCAAGAACAGCATAAGAACTAGTGCTTTAAAACCATAATAACAACTGCAGCTGTCCCTCACAAGTCACAAAGGCTGTTTTATATGCTGACCACTAACCACTTAAGAATCCAGTGTGTCATTTTCCTTGCGTACCATTACGTGACATCTTTCTCTAGTGTCTTAACAATTAGATACGTAGTCGTCCATCCATCGTGGAGGTTAATCGAGACAGCGACTTAGTTTAACTACTCTAATAGACAGTTCTGGCTAACCACTGACATACGTTATTTACGTGTCGATAGATTTCATCTGCTTACAAATGAGCCTACTTGAGGTTCATCTCTAGGTTTCCTTAAGGTCCGGTTACTTGAAAGTTCGGCGCAAAAACTAAGGGTTTTCAATAATACCTATGTAAATTCATAGTTATATCTAACGCCTAGGCGGTAGACGTAACGAAGACGAAGTTGAATTCCACATTTCGACAACTTTAAAAAAATTTTGGTTTCTAATAAAGATACCTTCCAGATTATTCTTGTCAGTTCCAGATTATTCCTGTCAGTTCTACTCGCTACGTTCGCGGATTGAGCTCAATCTATCGATAAAAGGTCATGCCTAAAAAAGCGCGATCTCAGATCCCTGTTCCTGATCAAGAATCTTCCACATCACAATGCAATGATGGTTATACCAGTTTCGAAGTTGGAAGCGATTTCAAAGATTGTGATGTATGGACACTTGTTCGTGTTAAAATATCCGACCACTCGATGTATAAACGTAAACAGTTCACATGCGGTTTTTGTACATCAGTACGACTACTACAGCTATCCTGCTCCTCTACTCCTGTATCACACACGACCACTTAGACCAATGCTGTTTTAGATGTTTCCCTCGCATCAACACCTGACTTCGCATCATATAATCCCATTATTGAACCTACTCTCTCACACACTCCTCGTTCAACTACGTACCAAACTTCCATTAATCTTTCTCATTCTAACAATGCTAACGGTAAAGCTTTTCATCTCGTACCTCATCTTTCCAATTCCTCCCCAAATCTAAATAAATCTCAAACTTCTTTATTCTCTTCACGTACTCTTACTCGACCTCCCCCGTATCACTTCTCAATAATTTACATCCTTCCATCAAAATCATTTCCAGCAACATTTCCGATCAACTGATTCAACACTCCATTCCTGCCACTCATGCCCCAACCTATTTTAATTCTCCTTACTCTACCTCCCACGTAACACTTCCAAATAATTTACATCCTTCATTTAAAATCATATCCAGTCACATCTCTGATCAACCGATTCAACACCCCGCTCCTGTCACACTTGCTCCAACCAATATTAATTCTTTATCAAGCACCCCTGTCATTTCCACTTCTATCTGCTCATCTACCTCGACTCCAACCAGCTCTGTCCGTCCACCACTTCCACGAAATCGTTTTCCTTCGCGCGATCGCTGTATAATCATATCAAACTTAAAGCTTTACGAATCTGCTTCTCCACAATCTCGCCTCGATGATGATGTATCTGCTTTCAGATCTATCCTAGCAATCATTCTACCTGATGATAAACCATCACTCTTCAATAATATCGCTCCTGTATCCTTTATTCGTTTAAACAAATCCACTAAATCAATCATCTCAGTCCTCCACTCTTAAAAATCGTTTTCCGACATAGTTCACATGCCTCTTCGGTACTCTCCCAACGTTTTAAACTTCTTACCACTTCATCTACTTGCCGTATCTTTCCTGACCGCTCCCCTTCTGATATTGCCCAGCTCAATTTAGCTCGCATTGAAAAACATCGACGTGAAACAAACGGCGAGTCATCCTTATCTATACGTAAAATCAACGGAAATTTTCACGTTCTTCACACAAGGCCAAAAATTCGATGGCGTCCCATCTCTACCCCTTGTCTTCTTCGCTAGTCGATCTCGCTCCTAAGCATACTTTTCGTCTTAGTCTATTCAATATTCGCTCCATTCTTCATAAAGCTGTTATGCTTCTCGATATCTTCGATCAATTATCTATCGATATTCTCTGCATTACCGAATCCTGGCACTCTGACTCCGACGATCTTGCTATTCGTCGTCTATGTCGCTCTGGTTGTTCTCTAGTTGAATCAGCTCGTCAAATTACATCTCATACATCTACTGCGTCTAACCATGGCGGTATTGTTGCCATTGCTCGTCATCCAATGTCTTTACGTAAAATCAACGTTAACATCCGTTACACTTCGTTCGAATTACTCATATGCAGATTATCAACGCCTTTCCATATGGAACTTGTGATTGTATACCGTCCAGGTTCAGTTGCCCCATCACGTATCTTCTTTAACGACCTTGCAGATCTAATGTATCACTGTTCATTGTCTTATACTCCTTCTTTTGTTCTCGGTGACTTTAACATTCGTCTTGATCGCCCGTCTGACTCTGACTCTATCACTTTAACTAATCTTTTTTCTGATTTTAACTATAAATTACTTTCAAAAAGCCCAACTCATATTCTCGGCGGTGCTCTCGACATCATTGCTGTTCCTAACTGCTTCAATGACTATACCTCCTTGTCAATTACTGATCCTGGTTTGTCCGATCATTTCCTTGTCACTCTTACTCTTACTCGTCCCCATCCTCCTTCTCCGCCTTTACCTTTATCTACACCAAGTCGACCATAAAAGCTTCTCGATATCCCTATTCTCTACACAGCCTTACTTAATTCTTCACTCTTTTCACTTCCTCTTAACTATCTCTCTCCCGATGATCTCTGCATTCTGTTTGATTCTGAACTTACGTCGATCCTCAATAACCTTCTGCCTAGTCGACTTCGACGTTCCCAGCGCTTGCGCCATGCTCCCTGGTTCGATTCTGACTGTAGTCTTTCTAAGCGTCGACTCCGTCACTCTTTTCGTATGTATAAACGCTTTCTTAAACGTTCACCCAACTCACTCCCTCCAAATCTTCGTGATTCCTACTTTTCTCAACGCCGTTCACATCTCATTCTTATACGTACTAAACGTACTCTCTTTTGGCGAAATCAACTCGAGTCATCTTCCAACACTAAATCTCATTGGAAAATCTTAAACTCAATTCTTTCACGATCATCTACCCTTGTAATATAAATCCTGATGAATTTTCTTCTTATCTACAAACTAAGCTATCTAATTTACTTTCCCTACTACCCATAGCCCCCTTGTACCCACTCTTCTCTTTAAATACTTCCCTCCCAGAACTATTCCACCTTCTTCCCGTTTCGTCTGATGAAGTTTCTTCGATTCTGCTGTCATTACCTAATAAAACCTCTCCTTCTGACCCAATTCCCACTCACTTGCTTAAAAATATCTGCTCCTTTATCTTATCCTTCCTAACCACATTGTTCAACTCGTCCATCCGTAGCCGTACATTTCCTTCCATCTGGAAATGCGCCACTCTTCGTCCTTTCATCAAAAAGCAATCTCTCGACTCCTCACTACCATCTTCGTACCGTCCTATTTCACTTCTCTCAACCCTCTCTAAACTCTTTGAGCGTCTCGTTCTTAAGCAAGTTAATACATATCTCTATTCCTCTAACTTATTTCCTCCCTTCCAAGCCGATTTTCGCTCTAATTACTCTACCGAAATTGCGTCTTAAAGTTTATAACGACTTACTCATATCGCGCGATCATAAATTATGTAGTGTCATAGTTTCTCTTGATCTATCGTCTGCTTTTGACATCGTCGATCACTCGATTCTTCTCCATCGCCTTCGTCATGATTATGGCTTCTCTTTACCCAATGTATCATGGTTTTCTTCATATCTATCAAACCGTACATTTCGCGTATATTCTAACTCTTCTCTCTCATCCTTCGTCCATTCCGTCCGGTGTTCCACAAGGCTCCGTATTAGGCCCTATACTTTTCTCTCTTCTTCTTGGTGATTTGTCTTCGATTTCTCATAAATTTAACTTCCATGTTATGCAATATGCTGATGACATTCTCATCTATGTTCATGCACCTGTTTATCGTATTCACGATCTTAGTGTTTCCGCTTCGGGCTGTCTTGTCTCAATTTCCAATCATCTTTCTTCCCTTCGCCTTTCTCTGAATCCTGATAAATCCAAAATTATGTGGATCCTACCTCGACGCCTCGGCTTCGAACCTCCCTCCGTATCATTAAATTCTACAATTCTTCCTATCGTTGATAATCTCGTTTTCCTAGGCTTCCATTTTGACAACCGACTTTCACTTAAACCTTTCGTTAGAGATAAAGTACGCTCATCTACCTTGATACTCCGCAACCTCCGTCAAGTTCGTAGATTGATCGATTTCCCTTCTTGTATGACTCTCATATCATCTCTCCTTTTTTCTAGACTCGATTATTATCTTAGTCTATTTTCCAACTCACCTAAATCCACTCTTCTTCCCCTACAACGCATCGTCAACGCAGCTGTCCGAATTCTCCTCCGTCTTCGTCGTTTTGATCATACATCCTACCATCTTGCTTCTCTCGATTTGCCTACAATTTATTGTCGTGTTCAAATTCGTCTTCTTATCGTTGCTTTCCGCCTTGTAACTTTTCATACCCCTTCATTTCTCAACCTTCCTTTTCTTGATAATTCTCGTCCTGTTTACTGTTCCTTGCGTTCCTGTAATTCCCTTCTTTTACATGTCCCAAACTACTCTACCTCCTTTGGACTCCGCTCCTTCCTGGTGGCTGCTCCTCTATCGTGGAATCATCTGCCCATTCATATACGCCAATCAACTTCCCTGCAGTGCTTCAAACGACAAATCCGATCCCATTTTAACAATTTATCCGCTTGACTTTTTCATTTTTGTTTGTGGACTTGTAAGCGTACAGCTTGTACGCATTTGCCACATTAAATAAATTTGTATTATTATTAACTTAGATACAGGGGGAGTTCCCCATCTAGAGAATTACCTAAAATAGACAAATCTTTACTTACTTGTTTAGCAGGAAAAAGCGGTTTTCTAGAATTATTTGAAAGTTCCGAGGCATGTTACTTACCATTTTTTTCGTGGTGTCCTGATTTTTGCAAAACGTTATGCCTAAAACGTAAAGCACGAAACTTTATGTTTAAAGCGTAATGCACAAAAATTTATGCCTAAACGCAATGCGGGAGGGGGTGAAAGACCCCGAGTGGATCCGTCGGAAGACGGCGTGTTGTATCATTTGGTGGGCTCAGATCCCCCGGACCTGAGGCATGAATAAAGAAGACGACTGGCTAATCTAAAGCTGGCTGGTTTGCCATTTTTGACTTGTTTGTTTTTCTATGATGCCTTCTTCATTTAACAGTTATTTTAAGAAAACCTTTATTATTAAACGCAATGCAAAAAATTTATGCCTAAAATGTAATGCACAAAAATTTATTCCTAAAATGTAATGCACAAAAATTTATGCCTAAAACGTAATGCACAAAACGATATTTTTCATTTATAAATCCAATTTTATTTTTTTTAATTAAGATTTGATAAAAATATTGAAATTTTCAAATACAAATCTATTATTTTTATTGTATTATTGTATTTAAAAAAGATTTATTTTTAGGTGACAAATGCGTGCCGACGCACACTTACATGACCGCAACAACAAAAAATACAAAAATCTAAATCATGTGTCGAGGGGGGAGTAAGGAGGCGGCATTTGAATGTTATAAAGAAGAAAGCGCGGCGGACGTCGAGTGGGAGCTGATTCAATGCAAGTAGTGCGACGACGATAAAGGATAGGAGACCGTAGTTATTAGAGTAATTGGGAACGTAGAGTAAGAGGGAATTACGAGAACGCAGTAATAGAGAGGTAGGACGAGTGTAGTCTAAGAAAGGGAGATTGATAAACGATGCGGAGCCGACAGCTATGAGACAAAAAGTTACAAGAAGACGGCGGAGTTGTATGTGGACTACGGGGATGATTGATGAGGCAAAATATACAGGGGGAGGAGACATGTTAGGTTGACGGGGAAGGATCCACATTATTTTAGACTTGTCTGGGTTTAGAACTAGACGAAGATGGAAAAGACGTTTGTAGATAGTAGAAAGACAGTTAAAGGCAGAAATTGCGATATTGTGTATGCGATGGGCGGGTGCATGATCATATATGAGGATGTCATCGGCGTATCGCATGGCGTTAAAGGAGTGAGGTTTGATAAACTGTGAGAAATCGCCGAGTAGAAGAGAGTAAAGCAGGGGTCCTAGGACTGAATCTTGTGGGAGCCCGCAGAAAATAGGGATGGGGGAGAGGATGATGAATTAGAACAGCGCGAAAAGAACGGTCGGATAGATATGAGGCAAACCTTGCTAGGGGTGATGAAGAAAAGCCGTAATCATAACGAAGGTGAGAAAGGATGATGGAGTGGTCAACGATGTCGAAGGCGAATGAGAGGTCGAGGGAGATAAGAACACTATATAGAGCCTTGTCACGAAAAATGAGTAGGTTATTGTAAATTTTAATGCTGGCGATTTCTGTGTAGTGATTAGAGCGGAAAGCGGATTGGAAAGGAGGATACAGATTAGATGAAGATAGAATCTCGCCTTGACCCGGTAATATCAATGCGAGAGTCTTATTGATTTGAGTGATCACTACATGACATCGTTTGACTACATGCACAGTTCTATGCTTCCGAAATATAATGTTAAATCAATAATTTGGAAATGATCATGGCAAGTAAGTGATGTTAATGCCTTGCTTGAGGTCGCATCATATGCTACTTTTTATTGTGGTAATGATGTTGATGATCGGTGGCAGGTGATGCATTCGACCTTAATAAAACTCTCGGACGAGTTCGCTCCTCTTCTTCGAGTGAACATAGGCAAGTTATCGCCATGGTTCGATACGGAACTAAAATGTGCTTTAAGTCATAGAAATTATATTTTCTAGCTGTCTCCATGGTTCTTACAGGAAGCAGTATGCCATATTTCCCAATATAGTCAATAGCCTTAAGATAAAAACGAGAACTGACTTTGAGGGTGATATTGCTGAAAATTTTAGTAGTAATTCCAATAAATTTTGGTCTTATATCAGAGGAGAAAGAGTACTGTCTGCGGGAATTTCTTTTTTACAAGATTGTTTGGAATCGCCGAAATCGAAGAGATAATTTGATCCAATTTTGCAATGTCTTATTATTAAATACAACAGCAGCAAAAGAGCGTAGAGCTCGTACAGGCTGGGTACAGGGTTAAAAAAATATCAATGAAAATCCGATTGTTTTAAGTTAGTACATTCTTCAGATTTCTCTTGAAGGACAAAATACTGGAGAAACCACTTGACTTGGTAGCTTATTCCAGCTTTTCCACGTTCGGTTGACAATTGTGTTAAATCTTCTTCGTGGACGAATGTGGGTCTTTAACGTGAGGTGATGTCCCCTCAATCTGTTTGAATTTCGAAGTTCGAACAGTTTGCGACAAACATGTTCCCTCTGCCCTTTTTGAACATTAAGCGCTGTCCACACAAACATTAAATCAGATGACTTTAAAGATTTCTTCACTGTGGTCACACCAAGTGCGTGAAGTCGAAAAATGAATGAGAGCTTGCGTTGGCTGGGTACAAGATGTGTGGCCTTGCGTAATATGGATTCGTACAGGTTCATCTCTGTCGTAGTTTGAGGGTGACAGGCAGGTGAAGCGTATCTCATTTAAGATAAGACATAAGCATTGTAAATTAACTTAAAACTGGATGCGTCAAGCTGGCCAATGGTCCTTCTAATAAGTCCTAAAATTCGACGACATTTAGCAACTGTGTGACTGGTATGTGGGATGATCGATAAGCTTCTATTTACGATCACTCCAAGGTCTTGAAATTGAAGAACTGTTTCAATTTCTATTCCGTCAATGGTATATGATCAATTGATGTGTAGATGTCCGATGTGCATATGTTTTGACTTATCGGGGTTTAATACCAGTCCCCGTTGATTACACCATACCTTAATATTATCAATGTCTCTCTGGAGTATCATTGGATCTCGGCTATCGATTATTGGTCGCCAAATTTTCAAGTCGTCGGCATATAAACCACATGGACTCGAAATAGCTGTAGTAAGCTCGTTGATGTAAATAATGAATAGCAATGGACTGAGTACCGATCCCTGAGGAACACCGCGTCCAGGATTTCTTGTTTTTGACATTTGTTTATTAGCCAATACAGTAATCTTCCGATTTCTAAGGAAGGAGTTAATCCAATTAAGGAGGGTTCCTCTGATGCCGTACTGTTCCAGCGTAATAAGGAGGACATCATAGTATATCCGATCAAATGCTTTGCTGAGGTCGAAAAATAAAACATCAACACTAACTCCAGCCTCGGCATATCTGGTCCAATCACTCCTCGCAAGTATGAGGTTTGTGACAGTAGATCTTCCTGGGCGGAAACCATGCTGGTTGTCGCAGAGTACTTGGTTATCTTCTAGGTGCCCGATGATTCGTTTAAAAAGCAGTTTCTCTAGCACTTTACAAGCAACGCAGGTAAGGCTTATGGGCCGATAGTTGCTTGCTAGATTACGGTCGCTTTTTTTGTAGAGAGGTCGGATTATAGAACATTTCCAATCTGATGGTATACAGCCTGTTGACAAGGAGAAATCGAATATGGTGTGTAAAGGTTCATATATTACTGGTGCAAGTTCCCGAAGAAGAATTGGAGGAATATTGTCTGGTCCTGCCGCAATTGATCGTGGTAGCTTTAGAAGTTCGTTAAGAACCTCAAATTTATCAAATGGAGTAAATTCGTAACACGGATATTGAGCAGTGGAGAATCTGGGGCCCGGTTTCCATAAATATAGAGTTAATCTCAGACGTAGTTGATTTTAATGAGCTGATATGTTTGAACAATTTACTGGGATATCTTTTTGATGATCGACAAAGATTGGAAACGAAGCACCTGCGTTTATGACGTTTGAGTGCCGTAACTTGATTTCGTAATTCCTTGTAATCGGTCCAAGAACAATTCTGTTCTTTGAATTTTTTGTAAATTTTGTCTCTTGTCTTAATCATTTGTTTAATCTGCGAGTCAAACCAAATGGGAGTTTTGTGGGATGTGCGCTGACGTTTTAAAGGGAGAAGTAATTTAGAGCATTGATCAAAGTAGATTTGAAATTTTCCCAGCACTGATCTATGCCAATTTCATATGGATTAGGCCATTGAATGTTACGAATAGCTTGCATCATACTTGCGAAATTCGCTTTGAAGGGATTCAATTCGGGTTTTGCCGAGGGGGCTGTTTTAAAGAGACTGACAGAAAGCGCCAGCCTAATGACACAATGATCACTGTGGCCAATAGGGGGGCTGAGAGAGATTTCATCAATTGTGGGTTCCCCTCGTGATAAGCAGAGGTCTAAAATGGCAGATGATTGCTTCCTCCTTCTAGTGGGTTCGTGAATATGCTGGGTTAGATTGAGATCGTTGAACGTATCAAGTAGATTGGATGATTCAACATCACAACCATGTGTCGAAGTATATAGGTCCCAATTGACATGAAAATGATATCATGAAACGTCTTAAAATTTTAGTTTAATCGATTAATTGATAAAAGTTGAAAGTTTAAAAATATGTTTTTGTGACTATACTTTGAATGACTTTATGTTACAAATTGCAAATGACCTAATATTTAGATTATAGATTATGGTAAATCTATAGAGATTATAGTAATCTCTCACCGTTTATCAAACCTTACTCCTTGAACATCATGCAATACGACGACTGCATCCTCATATATGCTCATACACCCACCATCGCATACACGATATCGCAATTTCTGCCACCAACTGTATTTTTTCTATCTACAAACGTCTCTCTCCTCATCGTATAGTTCGAAACCCAGACAAGTCTAAAATAATGTGACCTAACATATCTCCTACCCTGCATCTTTTGCCTCACCAATCATCCCCATAGTTCACAATCTCACTTTCTTAGGCTTTCATTTCGATAATCACATTTTCTTTAAACCTTTAGTCCGCTACAAGGTCTGCTCGTCTAACTGAATTCTCCGTGACAATCGCCGTATCCGCCCCCTTATTGACTTCAGTTCCTGTATGTCTCTTATTTCATCGCTTATTTTCCTTAAGATCGATTACTGCCTAAGTCTTTTCGCCAATTCTCCAAAATCCATCATCCTACCCCTACAACGCATCATTAACTCCTCCGTTTGAGTGCTCCTACGTTTCCGTCGCTTCGACCACACATTCACATATCTTGCCCAACTATCTTGGCCCACCATCCACATCCGCATCCAACTCCACCTTCTCGTTACTTTTCGTCCCATCGCTGTCGGCTTTCTATCGTTCATCAACCTCCCTTTCTTGACGACACTCGTCCCATCTCTCTATCACTGCGCTCCCGTAATTCCCTCTTACTCTACGTTCCCAATTACTCTAACAACTACGGTCTCCGATCCTTCCTCGTCGCAGCACTACATGTATTGAATCAGCTCTCACTCAACGTCCGTCGCGCTTCATCCTTTATTGCATTCAAATGCCGCCTCCGTACCCACCTCCTCGAAACATAATTTAGATTTTTGTCGTTGTGGTCATGTAAGCGTTCGTCAGCACGCATTTGTCACGTAAAAATAAATCTTTTTTAAACACGTCATTTTGCATCACGCTATTTTTTGCTTGCCATCAATAACCGACGCGGAATGTATTTCGTACCGAAGTAAAAGATAGTTCGTAACTGTAAGCAGTGGTCTCGTATAAATCTAGACACGATTCATTGCGAGTATTAATTGTACATAATCTTGGTTGACTGTGGCATAGTCGCTTATTATTTGGCAACGAATTTTCACAGATATCCCCGTTCACATCATCACACACTTGTGTCAAATTTACCGGGAACGTGATCGTCTTGATTTCTTACTGAACAATTGTTCTACCTTCATATTCGACGAGATGGTACGGTGTTTTAATAATAATACAAGTTTATTTAATGTGGCAAATGCGTACAAGCTGTACGCTTACAAGTCCACAAACAAAAATGAGAAAGTCAAGCAGATAAATTGTTAAAATGGGATCGGATTTGTCGTTTGAAGCACTGCAGGGAAGTTGATTGGCGTATATGAATGGGCAGATGATTCCACGATAGAGGAGCAGCCACCAGGAAGGAGCGGAGTCCAAAGTAGGTAGAGTAGTTTTGGACATATAAAAGAAGGGAATTACAGGAACGCAAGGAACAGTAAACAGGACGAGAATTATCAAGAAAAGGAAGGTTGAGAAATGAAGGGGTATGAAAAGTTACAAGGCGGAAAGCAACGATAAGAAGACGAATTTGAACACGACAATAAATTGTAGGCAAATCGAGAGAAGCAAGATGGTAGGATGTATGATCAAAACGACGAAGACGGAGGAGAATTCGGACAGCTGCGTTGACGATGCGTTGTAGGGGAAGAAGAGTGGATTTAGGTGAGTTGGAAAATAGACTAAGACAATAATCGAGTCTAGAAAAAAGGAGAGATGATATGAGAGTTATACAAGAAGGGAAATCGATCAATCTACGAACTTGACGGAGGTTGCGGAGTATCAAGGTGGATGAGCGTACTTTATCTCTAACGAAATGTTTAAGTGAAAGTCGGTTGTCAAAATGGAAGCCTAGGAAAACGAGATTATCAACGATAGGAAGAATTGTAGAATTTAATGATACGGAGGGAGGTTCGAAGCCGAGGCGTCGAGGTAGGATCCACATAATTTTGGATTTATCAGGATTCAGAGAAAGGCGAAGGGAAGAAAGATGATTGGAAATTGAGACAAGACAGCCCGAAGCGGAAACACTAAGATCGTGAATACGATAAACAGGTGCATGAACATAGATGAGAATGTCATCAGCATATTGCATAACATGGAAGTTAAATTTATGAGAAATCGAAGACAAATCACCAAGAAGAAGAGAGAAAAGTATAGGGCCTAATACGGAGCCTTGTGGAACACCGGACGGAATGGACGAAGGATGAGAGAGAAGAGTTAGAATATACGCGAAATGTACGGTTTGATAGATATGAAGAAAACCATGATACAGTGGGTAAAGAGAAGCCATAATCATGACGAAGGCGATGGAGAAGAATCGAGTGATCGACGATGTCAAAAGCAGACGATAGATCAAGAGAAACTATGACACTACATAATTTATGATCGCGCGATATGAGTAAGTCGTTATAAACTTTAAGACATGCAATTTCGGTAGAGTAATTAGAGCGAAAAGCGGCTTGGAAGGGATGAAATAAGTTAGAGGAATAGAGATATGTATTAACTTGCTTAAGAACGAGACGCTCAAGGAGTTTAGAGAGGGTTGGGAGAAGTGAAATAGGACGGTACGAAGATGGTAGTGAGGAGTCGAGAGATTGCTTTTTGATAAGAGGACGAACAGTGGCGCATTTCCAGATGGAAGGAAATGTACAGCTACGGATGGATGAGTTGAACAATGTGGTTAAGAAGGTTAAGATAAAGGAGCAGATATTTTTAAGCAAGTGAGTGGGAATTTGGTCAGAATGAGAGGTTTTATTAGGTAATGACAGCAGAACCGAAGAAACTTCATCAGACGAAACGGGAAGAAGGTGGAATAGTTTTGGGAGTGAAGTATTTAAAGAGAAGAGTGAGTACAAGGGGGCTATGGATAGTAGGGAAAGTAAATTAGATAGCTTAGTTTGTAGATAAGAAGAAAATTCACCAGGATTTATATTACAAGGAGTAGATGATCGTGAAAGAATTGAGTTTAAGATTTTCCAATGAGATTTAGTGTTGGAAGATGACTCGAGTTAATTTCGCCAAAAGAGAGTACGTTTAGTACGTATAAGAATGAGATGTGAACGGCGTTGAGAAAAGTAGGAATCACGAAGATTTGGAGGGACTGAGTCGGGTGCACGTTTAAGAAAGCGTTTATACATACGAAAAGAGTGACGGAGTCGACGCTTAGAAAGACTACAGTCAGAATCGAACCAGGGAGCATGGCGCAAGCGCTGGGAACGTCGAAGTCGACTAGGCAGAAGGTTATTGAGGATCGACGTAAGTTCAGAATCAAACAGAATGCAGAGATCATCGGGAGAGAGATAGTTAAGAGGAAGTGAAAAGAGTGAAGAATTGAGTAAGGCTGTGCAGAGAACAGGGATATCGAGAAGCTTCCATGGTCGACTTGGTGTAGATAAAGGTAAAGGCGGAGAAGGAGGATGGGGACGAGTAAGAGTAAGAGTGACAAGGAAATGATCGGACAAACCAGGATCAGTAATTGACAAGGAGGTATAGTCAGTGAAGCAGTTAGGTACAGCAATGATGTCGAGAGCACCTCCGAGAATATAAGATGGGCTTGTTGAAAGTAATTTATAGTTAAAGTCAGAAAAAAGATTAGTTAAAGTGATAGAGTCAGAGTCAGACGGGCGATCAAGACGAATGTTAAAGTCACCGAGAACAAAAGAAGGAGTATAAGACAATGAACAGTGATACATTAGATCTGCAAGGTCGTTAAAGAAGATACGTGATGGGGCAACTGAACCTGGACGGTATACAATCACAAGTTCCATATGGAAAGGCGTTGATAATCTGCATATGAGTAATTCGAACGAAGTGTAACGGATGTTAACGTTGATTTTACGTAAAGACATTGGGTGACGAGCAATGGCAACAATACCGCCATGGTTAGACGCAGTAGATGTATGAGATGTAATTTGACGAGCTGATTCAACTAGAGAACAACCAGAGCGACATAGACGACGAATAGCAAGATCGTCGGAGTCAGAGTGCCAGGATTCGGTAATGCAGAGAATATCGATAGATAATTGATCGAAGATATCGAGAAGCATAACAGCTTTATGAAGAATGGAGCGAATATTGAATAGACTAAGACGAAAAGTATGCTTAGGAGCGAGATCGACTAGCGAAGAAGACAAGGGGGAGAGATGGGACGCCATCGAATTTTTGGCCTTGTGTGAAGAACGTGAAAATTTCCGTTGATTTTACGTATAGATAAGGATGACTCGCCGTTTGTTTCACGTCGATGTTTTTCAATGCGAGCTAAATTGAGCTGGGCAATATCAGAAGGGGAGCGGTCAGGAAAGATACGGCAAGTAGATGAAGTGGTAAGAAGTTTAAAACGTTGGGAGAGTACCGAAGAGGCATGTGAACTATGTCGGAAAACGATTTTTAAGAGTGGAGGACTGAGATGATTGGATTTAGTGGATTTGTTTAAACGAATAAAGGATACAGGAGCGATATTATTGAAGAGTGATGGGTTATCATCAGGTAGAGTGGTTGCTAGGATAGACCTGAAAGCAGATACATCATCATCGAGGCGAGATTGTGGAGAAGCAGATTCGTAAAGCTTTAAGTTTGATATGATTATACAGCGATCGCGCGAAGGAAAACGATTTCGTGGAAGTGGTGGACGGACAGAGCTGGTTGGAGTCGAGGTAGATGAGCAGATAGAAGTGGAAATGACAGGGGTGCTTGATAAAGAATTAATATTGGTTGGAGCAAGTGTGACAGGAGCGGGGTGTTGAATCGGTTGATCAGAGATGTGACTGGATATGATTTTAAATGAAGGATGTAAATTATTTGGAAGTGTTACGTGGGAGGTAGAGTAAGGAGAATTAAAATAGGTTGGGGCATGAGTGGCAGGAATGGAGTAATGAATCAGTTGATCGGAAATGTTGCTGGAAATGATTTTGATGGAAGGATGTAAATTATTGAGAAGTGATACGGGGGAGGTCGAGTAAGGAGTACGTGAAGAGAATAAAGAAGTTTGAGATTTATTTAGATTTGGGGAAGAATAGGAAAGAGGAGGTACGAGATGAAAAGCTTTACCGTTAGCATTGTTAGAATGAGAAAGATTAATGGAAGTTTGGTACGTAGTTGAACGAGGAGTGTGTGAGAGAGTAGGTTCAATAATGGGATTATATGATGCGAAGTCAGGTGTTGATGCGAGGGAAACATCTAAAACAGCATTGGTCTGAGTGGTCGTGTGTGATACAGGAGTAGATGAGCAGGATAACTGTAGTAGTCGTACTGATGTACAAAAACCGCAAGTGAAATGTTTACGTTTATACACCGAGTGGTCGGATATTTTAACACGAACAAGTGTCCATACATCGCAATCTTTGGAATCGCATCCAACTTCAAAGCTGGTATAACCATCATTGCATTCCGATGTGGAAGATTCTTGATCAGGAACAGGGATCTGAGATCGCGCTTTTTTAGGCATGACCTTTTATCGATAGATTGAGCTCAATCCGCGAGCGTAGCGAGCGGAACTGACAGGAATAATCTGGAACTGACAGGAATAATCTGGAACTGACAGGAATAATCTGGAACTGACAGGAATAATCTGGAACTGACAGGAATAATCTGGAACTGACAGGAATAATCTGGAACTGACAGGAATAATCTGGAACTGACAGGAATAATCTGAAATGTATTTACTTTAGATCTCAAACTTTTTTAAGGTTAAGGTCATTAAGTTAGTGAACTTAATGCTGATAAAGTTACTGAAGCCTCAAGAGAGGCAAAATCTATTTAACATTTTCTTAAGAGACTTCACCAACCACCTTAATATGCGAATTATATTCAATACAATCAAATACTATGATGGCAAAGTTAAGACATCATTTGCCTCCCTGACTTGGCCAAATCTTATACTAAATTCTTCAACGGCAGATTATCGGATATAGTCACCATCTTGTCAAAATCAATTATGTCATCAGTTAAAATCAATAACTTCCATGCATACCTCACGGAAGAAGATGTAGCAGCCCTAAAGAAAGAATATAGCACATCTAACATCCGCTTTATCACAAGCAAGAATGGTCTTCTCATACAAGTAGCATACTGCAGCGCACCGACGGATGTTACTCAGATTTTAATGAACACTCTATGTGATCTCTTTATGGGTTACAATTTGAAGTTTACTCTATTGGAGTGAGATACAGTATCTTACCCACACTGTAATAACTGCCACCAGTGGGGGCACTGGTCATCAAGTTGTTACTCACCCCTAAAATGCGGGGTATGAGGATCAAGCACGATGCATCAAATCAAATGCGAGAGCAAACCGTCTTCTTGAACTGCAGGGGTGAGCACTTCGCATGGTCTAAAAAATGTATTCACTTTAAAAACTGCAAAAAGAGGCACAGGTCGGATATACCCAAACACGACAGTTTTTTGGGAATTCCATCCAGGCTCCCCCAGTTGGGAGAATGATGACCCACAAAAGCAATTCGGCCAAATCAAACAAGAGGAATTGTTCATCACAGTTAATACCACCAAAGAAGCTGGTTCGCATGAACTCATTAGGGCAGTCCCAACTCAGGGAAGAGAAAATAATGCCCGTGGGCAAATGTCTTATCCTGTTGGAACGAGATGTGGAAAGGACGACCTTTCCGCCTCTGGTTTCGACTAGACGGAAGGCGTCACACTCTGGTATAATCAACGCAATGGGAAGTAATGAAGGGCCTTTTTTGTTATAGTCTTTCAGGAGAAGCGGCGGTCTATCTGTCTCCCCAGGATATTACTCGATTTATCCCTAATCACATCTACACCCACTTGACTCCGTACATAACCCCCTCACTCCTCTTCACCTCAAAGTCTTTTAACACTAGTGAAGAGCTCCTTAAGATCAACTCTAGTTTTAAGCTACTCTTGTCCAGCCCTATCTGGTTTAGTTATATCACTATGTAAGAACGGTAAGCGTATTAGCATAGCCAATGTATATATTCGGCCAGGAGAAATTTAAAAGAATCGTGACCTCTTCAGTCGAATATTGGGTAGCGGTTATGACATGTTACTTGGTGACTTCAACGACAGAACTGGTCGTTTGATTAATGCAGCACTTTGCAGAGCCAGGCTCGACTATCTTATTCATAAACCACCTTCCCCCACCATTCATTGCTCTACCACAAATTCTCTCCGCGACATATTACTGCTACATAAGATGTGGTTGTTGAAACCCATTTGCACTGAGCAGTCGAGCCAACAACAGAACACCTCTCATGACCTAATTCGCTGGGGCTAGAGGAAGATACGTTGTTTAAAAGGAGGTTTCGCTTTGATACCATCAGAGTGGCTTTCTTTTAGGCAGCTATCCAACTTTTCCTCAGAATTGGAATTGGGAGTTTGACCGAATTTAATTCCGACCTCTCATCGCAAGCTACCGCGATCCTTTCGACTATAAATGTCGAATATATAATCACACTCCAACAAAACTCAAGATCCTAGCTAAAATGTTATACCATCCCAATCTCTCTGTTTCCGCCAGACAGGTCCTCTTAAATGAATATCGGTGCTCTAGATATATATTCCAGCTGAATAGGGATAGGGTGAGCATTGCTCAGCTTAACCATTCTCAGTCTTTCTTTTGGAGGATATTCAAGAAGGAGAAGTTTATCTGATGGAAGGATAGAGCCTTAGGTTGGATCGGCAGCATATGCCTTGACAAAGTTTTGGGGGAATCACTATCCCTACATAATTACGGAGCTACTCAATCTCCCCAACCAATCCCGCCCTGGGTTGATTTCAAGAGTAGAAATCTATCTGTTCTAGATATGCTAAACTCTTGGGGCACTTTCAAGCCCAACGCGCCACTATCCACTCGGGTCTGCCAGCTTTTGACAGACAGTCAGAGAAAGGAGGTCGCAATCACAATGTTATTAGCATACCCTTCAGATGTTGCTGGCATCAACATCAGCCGTCGACTTTTTTTACCTAACATGGGATTTATCATTTGTCCTAACGATCTGCGCTTTATTTCGATCCAAACTCTCTCATCTACATCTACGAAAAAGCGCTTACGCGTAGAATCCGCGATCATCTAAGTAGGCGTAACTTAATCCCATCAGGTTTCCATGGGTTTGCCAAAGGTAACTCGGTCCATTTAGCAGTAGGTAAGGTGCACCGGTTCTGTCAGGAAAACAGTCATCAGCCCGTTTTGGTAGTATTCCTTGATTTTTCCACAGCATTTGACCGTATTTCCATTCCCTTTGTTATCTCTTCTCTTAGGTCCCTCGAGTTGCCTGGGAGAATTGTTGACAGGGTGGAGATACTGCTGAACACCAAACGTTTCTTTTATGAAGACGACCCTGATGCTCGTCAGTTCTATTCTATTACAGGTGTGCCTCAAGGCTCCCCGCTTTTTCCTATCTGCTTCCATTGTAATATTCAAAAGATTTCAACGCGATCAACATCTAGTGATATATGCTGATGAATAGAATAGAATTTATTTAGAGTGGCCTTTGTGGTGAATATAACCACTAATAGTGGTTGTATTTTCTTCCTCCTCCGTAGCATGGTTCGCCTCATATCTATCCGACCGTTCCTTTCGCGTCTGTTCTAATTCATCATCCTCCCCTCCATCCCTATTTTTTGCGGGGTCCCACAAGGTTCAGTCCTAGGTCCCCTGCTTTTCTCTCTTCTGCTTGGCGATCTCTCTCCGTTTATCAAACCTTACTCCTTTAACGTCATGCAATACGCCGATGACATTCTAATCTATGATCATGCACCCGCACATCGCATACACGATATCGGCATTTCTGCCTCCAACTGTCTTTCTTCTATCCACAAACGTCTCTCCAATTTCCATCTCGTTCTAAACCCCGAAAAGTCCAAAATAATGTGGATCCTCCCCCGTAAACCAAACATATCTCCTCCCACTGTATATTTTGCCTCATCGATCATCCCTATAGTCCACAATCTTACTTTCTTAGGCTTTCATTTCGATGATCACCTTTCCCTTAAACCCTTCGTCCGTGACAAGGTCCGCTCATCTAACTTAATTCTCCGTGACATCCGCCGTATCCGCCCCCTTATCGACTTCCGTTCTTGTATGTATCTTCTTTCATCGCTTCTTTTCCCTAAAATCGATTACTGTCTTAGCCTTTTCGCCAATTCTCCAAAATCCATCATCCTACCCCTACAACGAATAATCAACACAGCCGTTCGAGTGCTCTTTCGTCTCCGTCGCTTCGACCACACATCCACATATTTTGCCCAACTCTCCTGGCCCACCATCTACATTCGCATCAAACTCCGCCTTCTTCTCGTTCCTTTTCGTCTCATCGCTGTCGGCTCTCCATCGTTCATCAACCTTCCTTTCTTAGACGATACTCGCCCCACCTCGCTATCGCTTCGTTCCTGTCGTACCCTCTTAGTCCACGTTCCTAATTACTCTAACAACTACGGTCTCCGATCCTTCCTCGTCGCCGCCTCACTCGCCTGGAATAAACTCCCTCTCGACGCGCGCCGCGCCCCCTCCTTTATCACATTAAAACACCTCCTCCGTTCGCACCTCGACACATGATTCACAGTCTTGTTTTGTTGTAGTCATGTAAGCGTGCGCTGGCACGCATTTGTCACGTTAAAATAAATCCTTTTTTAACAGGCCCACTATAAAAATTAAAAGACAAGTTTACGTCCGATGAATGTTTGAACTTGTATGTAGAGTTATTGAATTGATTGCGGCTGAAAGTGTTATTATAGTTCGTTTACAAGAAGTATGGCGATCAAGGAAGTTTTGAAGTGTTTAAGCGACGTCAATGATTTTGTGTCACGAGGAAGTTTGTTCCAAAGGCGTAATGCAGCGATGGTGAACGTACGATATCCGTGATTACCGTTGTGACGGGGGACGAAAAGCGAGTAGGAGCGATGACTTCTTAGGGTGAGACCAGTCGTCATGTTGGATGCGCTATCAGGAAGATATAGATAAGGAGGGTTGTGCCGAAATTTGATTTGCCATGTAAGTGTGAGAATTTGACAGGTTATGCGGCTCGGAATGTCGAGCCATTTAAGGATGCAGTGGGTGTTGGAGATGTGGTCGTACTTGCGAAGGCGGAAGATGACTCTAGCAGCCGTGTGCAAAATCCTTTGTAAATAGTGAAATTGATATGCTGGACAGTTTACGAGAAGACCTAAACAATATTCTAGACAAGGCATGAAAAGGCTGGAGATTAAAATAGCTGTCGATTTGACGTCGAGGTTTCTACGGACACTTCGGATGTCACGGAGGATGAGGGAGCATGAACTGATCTTGCTACGATTGTGAACGCATACTGTAAAATTGGGTGTAAGAGTGGCGAGATGTTATCCACATCATGTTAGATTTCTCGTTATTTAAAAACATACGGATTGAACAAAGATATGCGCGAATAGCAGATAGGCAAGACGATGCATCGGAAGCGAGGTTGGATGCAGATGTGAGTGTGCATGATGCATAGATTACTACATCATTAGCGTACTGAATAACTTCAAAGCCGAAAGGGATCACGATGGAAGATAAATCACCAAGAAGAAGGGTGAAAAGAAGCGGCCCTAGAACGGATCCTTGTGGTACACTTCAGCTGAGAGGAACCGGCGCAGAAGAGTTGGAGTTGGATACTACGTGATAAGGGCGATTTAAGAGGTAGGATTTGTACTAAGAAATGACATTAGACGAGAAGCAGTAACGTTGTCTGAGACATGAGAGAAGTAT
Organism: Pomphorhynchus laevis; assembly: GCA_012934845.2. Classification (NCBI taxonomy): domain Eukaryota; kingdom Metazoa; phylum Acanthocephala; class Palaeacanthocephala; order Echinorhynchida; family Pomphorhynchidae; genus Pomphorhynchus; species Pomphorhynchus laevis. The sequence goes on from WNNJ02002515.1 coordinate 87,453, forward strand.
AGTGTGATCAACTACATCGAAGGCGGAGGATAAATCAAGTGAAAAATTGCAAGGCTTACTAGATGTTTGTCAAAAGCAAGAAGTAGATCATTGGAGAGTTTTGTGCATGCGGTCATAGTAAAATGTTGTGGTCGATATGCAGATTGAAAAGATGGAAACAGAATTTGATGATATGTAGTTGCTTACCTGTCTGAAGATGAGACACTCGAAAAGTTTTGAGATGGTCGGAAGTTTTGATATTGGTCTATAGGAGGAGGCGGAACTGGGATCAAGATGATGCTTCTTTAATAATGGGCAAACTATGACATGTTTGAACGACGAATGGTAGTGTGATAAATGGATAGACATGTGAAGACACTTGTGAGATAAGGGCTGATGGTGTCACTCAGTAACTTTATAATTTATGTTGGAATAGGATCGAGAGGAAGGTTGAATTGGGTAATCGTGTTAGGGCATCAGATACGCTTTCGATAGATAAAAGTGAAAAGTAAAACAGTTCAGTATGATATGGGGCTAGGTGGGAGAAACTAGAAAATAATGGTACGTGGATTGAGGTCAAAGTTCGAGCTATTTTGCGTTGCAAATGAGATGCGAATTCGTTGGAAGAGATATAGATAGACGTGACGGATTTGTTTTTCCAAAAAGGTTATTAAAGAATTTCCACGCGTGTTGATGATTGTCACGCAAAAATGTTTTGCTTTGCCAATATGATGAGCATTTTGAGTTTAGAAGATGTCGGTATTTGCGCCGAAATTCGAGTTATTTTGAGTAAGATGAGTTTAATAGCTCGGTGATATTACGACGACGGTATCTTGAGTGCATCCGGTGGTGTCGTAAGGAGCGCTTTGCTCTTCGGCAATCGCTATAGAACCAGGGCACTCCTGACTGGCGGCGAAGCGTGCATTGTTTGAATATCAAAATCATATCGAGTATGCCAATAAGTTCAGTGCTGTACATGTTGGTTAAGTCGTCAAGTGAAGTGTTAGTAAAGGCGGCAAAAATTAGGAGTGGGGACGAGAGAAGGTTTATACGCAAGTTATTTAGATCAAGTTGTTTCCATGGACGATATATATGGGGATGAGTAGAGTGTGGAGGATCATTGGTTTCAATGTTAATGGTGAGAAGGTAATGGTCGGATAGGCCCACATCTTTCACAGAAACGGTGCTGCAAGTAGACGATGATCGAACAAAGATGCAATCAATGGTGCCACCTTGGATATGAGTGGATTCGGTTGGGATATATCTAAAGCCAAAGTCTGATAAAATCTTGAGGAGGTGTAACGAGTGAGCGCTTGATGGTCTGTCAAGTCCATCATGTCAAACATCATGTCAAACAGGCTGATGATACCACAACCTGTTTTCTGGACACAGATGTAAAGATGTAGTCTCGGACATCAGCCGTTTCTTTTTAAGATTAAAAGATCAGTTACCCCATCCAATCTTATCCTTAAGTCCGTCAAATCGCAGGTGGTATTATTTAATGGTACCCCTGCGACATAGAAAAAACTAAAGAGACTAGCAATCTCAGCTCTCTCGTCCATATTGGACAATAACCTTTCCCCTTCTTTTCACATCGAGTAAAATATCTGGAGTGTACCATTACGTTTAAATATTAGGCCGTTCCAGACCTGATTAAATTCAAATGTGTACTGAAGAGAGCTAGGTGGGCGATTAAACGGGCCCAGCATCTATCATTAAGTGGGAAAGCTCAAGTATGCCTCTGGAGTACCTGGGCAATCTCGGGATTAGTCTTATTTTCTAGAGGACGTTCCCTAGAGCAAATACCAAGGTTTCTTAAGCTCTTCATCTCAAAATTACCTATCATAGTACGTCTCGACTGGACTCTCAAGTGTTTAATAACCCTTGTGTGATTCAGTCCAATGACGAATCATTGGTGTAAGCTGGAGGCTCTGATCGCCCTGGCTCGTTACTATGAGACGACGTCATGTACCTAGTGTAGATAATTCTTCAGTCTTTGAATTGTTGGTTATTATTTTGATCCTTTGTTAACACTATAACTTCGTGAGGTTTTTTGTTTAAGAAAATCGTTGTTGTTATAACGTTTTGTGCATAATGTTTTGAATAACGTTATTAATATTAAAAATAATAATAATTATTATTAATGTTTCAACAGCACATAAAAGCATGGCTTAATTGGCTGGTTCACTGCAGAAAAAAAAGAAAATATAATAAAAGTATCACAAATACGGAAAAGCAGCTTTCCCCATGGCATCCTCCATCCGTAATTTCTTTTTGAATTCGTTGATATTGCTACTGCACACTGTTGACTCTCCAAGCCTATTCCACAAAGATACAACTCGCCGATCAAATTGGACAGCTCGTGATTTTCTTATCCTTTCACGTCGCAGGGTTAAACCATGGCCTCGGAGGATATTGGATGAGCGCAAATGAAGACAATCTCGAAGTGGATGATCCAAATCATTAAGAATTTGCCAGACCATACTCATATCGATGTACCGGCGGGTCCACGTGACAGTCTCAAGTCTAAGTGCTTTTAATCGATCAGGGTACGACAAAAATTTCAGTTGCGGTGCTAGCTTGGTAGCTCTATGAAGTACCCTCTCTGAACTAATATGTTCTTTTGAATTTTGGGGATACACACACGGCGCAGCATATAGAAGACGGCTCAACACATGAGCAAAGATTAGCGGACGTAGGGCAAATTGATTGAGTGCAATGAAAGTGCGTCGAAGTTGACCGATTATCCCCAACGCATTTGAACAAGCATGTTCAGTATGTGTGACGGTACTCAAATCACTGTTTATCCACACTCCCAAGTCCTTATATTTGCTCACTCGTTCTATATCACTGCTTTGAAAGCTATAATTAACTAAAGATTGAGCATTTCCGCCACGAACACGTAAATGTTTGCATTTTGATATATTTACAATCAACCTATTGAGCAGAGCCCAATTTTCGACTTCATCGATATCCCGTTGCAGTTTAACTATATCATTGGGTGAACGAATTGCCCGCCAGATTTTCAAATCGTCTGCATATAAAAGCATCCGAGAATCAATAAATTCCGTGATATTGTTGATGTAGACACTAGGAGGCACTAGCCCTACACAACTATGGAGCCACTCAATCACCTCAACCAATCCCGCCTTGGTGTAACTTCAGGAGTAGGGATCTATCTGTTACGGATATCTTTAACTCCTGGGTTCCACTCCCGGGCACCTCGAAATATGTCGCTCCACTTTCTTCTCGGGTCTGTCAGCTTTTGACAGCTGATCAGAGAAGAGAGGTGGCCGTCACAATGCTTTTAGCCTCCCCATCCGATGTAGCAGGCATCAATATTAGTAAGCGTGTTTTTATTCCTAAGAAAAAATCCTGCTCATGCCCTAAAGATCTGCGACCCATTTCGATTCAAAATGCCCTCGTGTCGATTTACGAAAAAGCGCTTGCGCGTAAAATCCGCGACTATCTGAGTAGGCGTAATTTGATCCCTCCAGATTTTCATGGGTTTGTCAAAGGTCACTCGGTCCATTCAGCAGTTGGTGAAGTACATCGGTTCTGTCAGGAGAACAGTCAACTCGCTGTGGCTGTTTTCCTCGACTTTTCTTCTGCATTTGACCGCATCTCAATTCTTTTTGTGATCTCTTCTCTCAGGTCCCTCGGGTTGCCCGCGAGAATAGTGAACAGGGTGGAGATACTGCTGTACACCAAGCGATTTTATTATGAAGACGACCCTGATGCGCGTCAGTTCTACCCTATTACGGGTGTGCCTCAAGGCTCCCCTCTCTCCTATCTTATATCTTGCTGCCTCCATCAATCTATTCAATATATTTAAACGTGATCAACGTCTAGTGGTGTACGCTGATGACACCACATCACTGTTCATTGGACGCGGGTGTAAATACGTAGTCTCTGACATCAGCCGCTTCTTTTTAAGATTTAAAGACCAATTACCCAAATCCAATCTTGTTTTAAACTCCTCAAAGTCGCAGGTGGTCGTCTTTAATGGCACCCCTGTAACAAAGCAAAAACTTAAGAGATTAGCACTCTCTGCGCTCTCCTCCATATTTGCCTCTGAATCACTTCCCCACCTTCACAAGTCGAGTAAAATACCTGGGGTTCACCGTTACGGTAAACTGGTCGGCGAAAACTGACCTGGATAGACTTAAACGTATCCTGAAGAAAGCTAGGTGGGCCCTGAAACGGGCCCAGCATCTGTCATTGAAAGGGAAAACCCAGGTGCACCTTTGGGGCACTTAAGCTATCTCGGGATTAGTCTTTTTTTCGAGAGGACGTCCCACAGACGTCCTCTCGAAATAAATCATCCGTAATTCATTACGGATGAATACGGAATGAAACTAAATAACTTAAAATGTTCATATAGGTAGAACATTATCAAACTTTTTGATCATTGCAGATGGGAAGACTCGTCCCGATCCTGAACGATTATCGCCATTACATAATATGCCGAAATCCTAAGATTCAGCTGCTTTAAAAAAGTTCTGGGTTTGTTCAGTTACTTTAGTCAATGGATTCAAAACTATTCGATCAAAATAAGGCCACTAATAAACTGAAAAATTTCCGTTGAATGAAGAGCAAATGCAATGCTTCGAAAATCTTAAGAACGAAATTAAGGACACTTCTCTAGTCACTATCAATGAAAATATACCATACTGTGTGGAGACGGATGCTTCTTGAGACACTAACGCGGCCGTATTATCACAAGAAAGCAGAAAGTGGCATTATTCTCAAGAAATCTAACTAAATCTGATAAAAACCAATCAAAAGACTGTCGAAAGAGAAGTTGCTGCGATAGTTAAAACCATTAGAAAACGCGTGAATTTTTGATATTTAAACCCTTCGCAATTTTGACCGATCAACGGGCTGTATCGTTCATATTTAGCCAGCATTCCAAAAATTAGATCAAGAAACTCGCGTTACTAACTCGAGTTTGCTAACTCGAGTTAGCAAACTTTTCATACATGATAAAGTATCAACCTGGACACATGAATTCTGTTACCGATACTCTCTAGAGTTTGTTTTGTTACTACCGACGGAACTTTAAACATAATTCATTTTGTCATCCTGGTGTCACACGACTATTACACTAGAATTAATAAAAGAATCCACATTTTTCAATTGAAGAGGCTCGTCGTGCTTGCTCCAGTTATACAGTGTGATAAATTAAAACCTGTATTCCATAGTCCCTCGCAAGTAAATATAGTTTTCGCCAGAGATCAATTCGAAAACAAAATACTGGATTTTCTTAGCCCAAAACCTTCTATGGACGGTTATAAATATTTTCTCGTATTAGTGGATGAGTATTTCTTTTCCCCTTCGTATTCCTGTGCCGAGAAATGTCTTCCACAACAGTAATGTAATGCCTTCAATGCCTATTTGCAATATCCGGTGCACCGGAAATTATATATAGCGATCGAGGAAATCAGTATTTGTCTAATGAGGTACAAGCCTTCGTCTAGAAAAATGGAACGATTATTTCTCACATTACTTCATACCACTCTATAGGAAATGGGCAATGCGAGAGAATCAATGGAGTAATTTGAAAAACAATAAAGTTAGCGTTGACAACTCGCAATCTATAGGAAAATCATTGGAAAACATGATCTCGATATAGCTATGATATCGACACGATCCCAATTATGCACTGTCACCAATTACACATTACATGAATGCCTGTTTAATTATAAAGTCAAATTAGGAATCGGTTACTCTATGCCCACTTGGCTACTCGAATGACCGGCACTTATGTGTAATTTTACAAAACAAACAAAGCCAGATCCTCAAGTGCACTCAGTCGAAATAATTTCATCAACACCAATGAATGCTCGGATCTGACATAGATCGATGACATAGACCGTAAGAATATACACGCTCAATCGTCATCAAAGCTTCCTCAAAATCAAAATGAAACATGTCTGTGATCAATCGGACGCAACAGATACGACAACAATTACAATGAACATGAGGATTTCAATGCATCTAACAAATCGTCTGTTTTCGATTTCGCAACACATCGATCATGGCACGGATGAATAATAACACGAAGTGAACGCTTCAATTATTAAGAAAGGGTAATCAAGTTTAAGATATCAGGCAATGGCCAATAGCCAGGTCGCGTACAGCGAGGAGTGAAGGTAGTAGATCTTTATATATCTTGTTTCAGTTTGCAACCGCCTTAAGCAGGGCAGCCTTTGTAAGATGCTGCTGGATGGCCCGTTGTAAGTTTAGTCGGAGTCAGCTAAACTAGGTGGCGACACCGAAAAAGCAACGTAAAAATTATGACTTAACAGAAGTTACATGTACTCAACCAGATTGGAAAAATATGTAAGTACTAATGATTTTAATTTTAGGTCATTTAAATGCAGCAGAAAAAGTTGTAAAGTTTGTGATGTTATAAATAATAAGTGTATTGTAAGTAATACGACAAACAAATGTTTTTCATTATTTTTTTTGTTTTTTTTAAAGAAGAAAAGCTTTATTCACAAAGTTTACAAAGGGAATTTAACCCAAATATCATTGTTTGAATTACATGTTACGGGGCGTGTGCTTTAGCTAAGGCTCCTGTTGCTCGAGGCGGACGGCCTTTCCACTTGAAGAACGGTAACCCCGGATGCATATCGACGCCGCGCGGCATAGGGCAACACCGATTTCACGTGTAATGCGAGTCAAGCACTGTGCGTATGTCGTTTGGTCAGACCTCTGCGCCTGCAGAATGGCGATTCGGCGCAACACAGCACGAGAGCTTTCACTCAATCCGCCGTTTGTCGAAGCGATGAAGGGTACAAATGTGCCTCTTGCAATCTGTTGAACCCGTTCCTCATATTTAGACTTCTTTCTTGCTTCGTGGAAGTTGAACGCACTGGACGTGCTTGTACGGTAAGATTCGGCAAGGTTGTTGAAAATGCTGACGTCTATATACGTCCGCTCGAATCTACCGGGAAACAGTCCAGTACAGACGATATCCACTCGTGCGTCAAGATCTCTTGTCGTTGCACTATTGGTGAAGATGTGATCCACGCTGGGACTATCGAGTACAGGTTCGATCCCTACACCATGACAAACAGTCGTTAGATTTCGGGCAAGGATATCACGAACGATATTGTGACGAAAAATCTGCAACCCTCCACGCCGACATGAAAGGAGATGCTTCAAGCATGCAGGAGTATTGCATATGCATCTCGTGGGCATGTCAGTCGGTTCCCAAGCATACCGCATAGCCATACTATCTCTGAATTCACGTGGAAGAATATGGAAGTTTTCACGAACCGGGGGCACTATGGAAAGCCATGACGATGCACCATAAACGGTGCATCGTAAACGGTGCACCATAGTTAACATAGTGCATCGTAAACGGTGCACCATAAACGGTGCAATAAAATGTTTTTCATTAAATATTAATAATAATTGTAACTGCAATACCGCAGGTGTAGTGTATCCAATACAATGTACATGTGGATTGCAATACATAGGAAAAACATATCAAATGTTAAAAACTAGGTTTAGGCAACACATATAATATAAAACATAATAGTCAAACTATATTTTAAAAACATATGAGATTAATAGGACATGATATTAAAAACTGTAAATTATTTATTTTAGAACATATTATCGAAGAAAACATTTCAATATTAAATCAAAAACTATTAGAAAAATAAGATTTTTGGATTAAAACGCTTAATTCCATGTACCCATTAGGATTGAATGACGTGGTACAAGGAATTGGCAGAAGTAGTATAAAACATAATAAACAACTATATTATAATAATCCGGTTAAACGCAAACCAAGAAGTCATGGTGATAAAAGGAATAATAAAAATAGAGTTAAAAATATTAAAAAAGATATGTATATGAATGAACAATTAGAAATATTAAAACAACTTTTAAGAGATAATAAGCTAAAAGATCTTTATGTAAATATAAGAAGTTTTTCTAGAGATATCATATGTTCAATAAATCAAAGATTAATTAACGATTATGATATGTAAAAGTGTATAATAGATAGTTATTGTAATACAAAATACTATAATCGGACAATGAATGCTAATAATAACAATATAAAATATACATTAACCATAAAAGTGGACGAAACATTGTAATTATAATAAAGAATTGAAATTAATATGTGATGATGATATCAGAAACATCATAGAAACTGAATGCAATTGTAAAAGTCTTATTTTTGATAAAATAAATGAACATATACGCACTCATAATCTAGAATTAATTGAAAACAATGAATTAAGGAAAATGCTATCAAAAGGGTATAAATATAGATTAAATATTTTGTTAGGTTAAATATTTTTTATATAGCATTAATAAAAGGGTTCCTGCCAATGGGCCCGCGAAATATTGTCAAAGAAAAATGAAAATACTTTGTCCAACTTCTAGTGAAAAAGGATCAGGATCTTGACGTTGAGACTGGTTTGTAGCAATGAAAAGCGAGGTGATCTGATGCTTATGGATATGCCATGCATGTTGATACACCCGATTGTTCTTCGCAGCCTCTCAATTTCGGCAGTTTATGACCTGTAGTTTTTGAGAGCTAGCTTACGAGCAATACTTCGGAGACAACGGTTAGCATCGAAACCAATACCAGACAAGCATGACAAAATGAATGGCAAGAAAATTAAGTGTTTAAATTCACGAATCCTCTCATCATATTTGCTGTATTTGTGATTTGTGGAAATCGAACGATGAACTGAGTGATCTGGAGGTATTTAAAGGCGCGTGTATGTTAAAATACATATATCGAAGAAAGTGCGTTGTGTTGTACATTTAAAAAAGTTCATTACATACAATGTCGAGGGAGCACACCTGTCCGTGGTTGTACTCGATGCTTGCAAAGTGACATGTGAATTGAGTGATTGAAGTGTTGGCTCAACCTGCACTCCTGACGATACTTTTGTAATTGCTTTTGCAATATAATCACGTATACAATTATGTCTGACGGTTGGGAGGTATCCATGTTTACACAACAGAGCATGAGATATGTTATTGGGTTGACCACATGAACAATTTTTGAGAACGTTTCTGACGAGCTGACCGTACCTGGCAGCAATAGCGTCTTTAAATACTGTGTTATTCATAACTGCGACAATCGAGTTCGAGGGATAAGCCGTGAGCCAGGCAGAAGCGCCGCAAACTGTGGCATGATCCAATTCGCTTTGTATGTGATCGTCCAATTTACAGTAGATTGACTGTCTGTGTAATCGGAACTGGCTTTATTGACTGTAAAAACGTTGATCGACAAACAGATTGTTGTTCTAGAATATCTCCTAAATCCAGGTTGTCCACAAAAGGTTGACAGAAAGTAAGCGATCTATTTAGCTTGCCTTCGCAGAGTTACACGGGTCAAAGATAATCAGTCCGCCGAAGCATGCACGAGCATGTACGAGCCAGCACGATCATGTACGCTGAACAAAAGTCCAATGATGTTGAAGTGATTTGGTTAAGCATGCATAAAATGTCTGTAGGTCAGATTTACCTATCTGGCACAATCGCTTAAGCTTGTCTTTAATCTCTGATATTTTCAAACAAACAGTGATACGAACTCTTCAGTATTAATACAAGCGTCAAGAACGGACACACCGTCATTTGTGATTTCAACCCCTGACGGAAAGAACAATTCACCGTTCCTTTGACGAGATAATTCATTGACAAAGGCCTTGCATTTCATAGGATTAATATGAAATCCATATTTTAGACCGATTTCTGCTAAAAAAGCGAATGCTGAGTTCACATAATCGGCGCGACTAATAAAATTACCATCATCAGCATACCAGTATCGGCGCATCACGGGAAACTCACCCCTGACTATGTGAACCATTGATAGCGTTGCGGAGGCAAAAGCTGCCACGGCCAGTACATCACCCTGAGTAAAGCTCTCCAGACATTGCATTGTTTCATTGCCTATTATTATCTCAGGATTGTTACAGTATAAGTATTGGAGTGTACTTGTCAAAGCAGGACATACATGCGGCAAGTTTCTGAGTGCGAGACGTCTATTAATACGATTGAAAGCATTGTCTGCATCGATTGTCAACAGAACACGAGTCGGTTCTTTGTGCAGGACTGAACGTATCGAGTGTATCATGCATTCGGTACTAGAACTCGTACCTGAGCAAACTTGAAAGCTTTCACATACTTTCTGTAATATGGGTTGTGCGATCGTAAGAATTACCTTTGACATTATGCGACGACTGACGTCTCCAACACCTATTGGTCTTATACCATTCACTTTACTTAAGGCGATTAGACGACTAGGAGTGAGCGCCCGCGTCGATTCATGATATGAATTTTGTGTAGTTAAATATTGAGCAAAATAGCGAGTGCATCTGCAAGCTTCTTTGATTCAGCACCGAAAGAATTTAACATCATGAACCACGCCTGAGCCTAAAGTCCAGACGGTCTCGCACCACCTTTGATGAGTTTACTCGTAGCAACGATTGTATCTGCATCAATATCATCAAACAAAGATAGATGAAATTTGGAGTCATGAAACAATTCACTTAATGTGACGCCGGGATCAACTTCTTTAGCGCACGGGCGTTTGCCTTGAACTAGTTGACACACTGTTTTTGAGCCATTATATCATCGAGTCGAAGTAAAGTGCCGGTGCGTTCTGAATCGTTAAGGGATCTCATGGCCGAGGACAATCTTCCAGATCTGACTTAGTTTACGAACCTCTTTTTTCAATCATAGGACGTTCGATTATCTTTTCGTAAGGAGCGTTGACTCTGGAGAAAATATGCCTCATCGAACAATTCTTCATATTACCCATCATACCATAGCCGCATTCGTCGTGCGATAGACAAACATATTGTTTTGCCATCGTTACGCTTTGTACGTTGCAAAATCAACTGTCCTAAGACAATCGCTGTCATTAGTGTATCATATCCGATGCAAGAATCTGTATATATTCTTGCTAGCTTATCTATATAATCACGAAATGCAGTGCATTTTTGTAAACGGCAAAAGTTTGTATCCATTTCATTACATCTTCCAGATTGTCGAAATTGTGTAATGATATTTAGTTGTGGTTGGAACTGTTGTCGACGAGATGTTATTATTCTCGGCGTTAAAGTTCTCAAGATTGAAATTACTCGGGGTACGATTTCCACATTGAGAAGCCGCACAATTTATGCATCTCTTGTGGTTACGGGCGCATTTGTATCCCTTGCATATTGCGTTAGGTCCATTGCAAGAACAGAACTCAATGTAAGTGGCTGGATTGCTCTTCGGCATTTGAAGGTTAAAACTGCCCACCCCGGGACGTACACTAGGCGTACGGCTTCATTAAAGATAGTTTACCTGGACAATGCCGGCGACTTGGTGAATGCGCTCTCAAGTGTCATCGACGATGTCGATTTCCGTTCCTTGTTATAATTTGCACGGATTTTGTAAAGATTTAAATTTGATTGCAATTAATTGTGTCTAATCACAATTCAATTGTAATTATTTGCGATATTTTTTAAAATTCTGTTTAATCCGAATTTGTGTCTATTATCTTATTTCTAAGATTGTAATTAAATTGAACTGCATAGATTAAATTTTTTTTAATTTTTAATTGATTTTTTGAAGAAAAAAAAACAAATACAGTTATACTATAAATTTTAGTTCATTGAGTTTGCAGGTCGATGTCGAGCAGAACGAGGACCGCGAATACACATCGAAATTGAACGAGCCAACTGAATTCCAATCTTTGACCGTAGTTTTGTCAATTCTTCTGAGTAGGAATGATTGTTTTTTATTGCCATCTTCTGTGCAATTCTCTGAATTAATTGTGCAGATGATTTTACTGCTCCACCGAAACATGATAACACGATAGGTGCGAAATTCGCCCTCTCTATGGCAGTTACTCTCTCTTGATACTTAGCGAATTTACGTGTTTCGTGATATGTAAAAGCAGCCCCAGCGGATTTCGAAAGGTTGGACGGAGCGAAAACGTTAAAAACGCAAGTATCAAATAAAGTTCGCTCCGAACGACTTCCATAAAAACCACAGCAGGCGATATCCAAACGTGCATCATGAGCGCGAGATGTAGATATGCGCTCGAAATAAATACTAGAATTTACAAGCAGTAGTGTTGGCTCTTTTTGCACATTATCACATATTTCTGTCAAGGTTTTAGAAAATATATCACGAATTGAATCATGTCTTATCGATGGATGACCTCCGGTGGGACAGGTAAGTGAGTGAGCCAGAGAATTATGTTCACCGCAGGGGCAATGAGAGGGCGCGTCTAGTGGTAGTCTATGATATCGAGCTGCAAGTGCGTCACGAAATTCTACATTGCTAACTCGAGTCCAACGATCACTCGTAGGATATGTGGAGAGCCATGACGAGGCACCTTTGACTTGTAGATGTTCCATAATACGTAACAAATTGTCACCAACATTAGCTACTCGATCTCTAAGCAATGACTTTTGAAGATCAATCTTTGAAGTGCCTATAAGGGCAATGCGTTTGGATTGTTCAGTCCTTAAGTCCACACCGTATGAGCCATTTAAATAAGGAGTGCATATATCTTTTGAGCTTTTAAACTCTTCTATCGCAGTAAAACGTGGGTCAGCAATACCTAGACCACCTAGTCTTATCGGAAGGGTAAATAACGGCCATAAATAATCGTCGTCAGGCAATTTCAAATTAAAAAGCTTATCAAAACGCTTCTGAATGGTGTCATAGAGATAATCGAAACTACCAATTGAACAGTTTGTGGTTCTTTGCAAGTGAATCCATTTATGCTGAAGCGATCTGGTCATACTAGTATAGCTTATCTGCAAATCAAGAATACCCACGTCAGCAAGACGATTTACTAATGAGCAATAATTAGAGATCTTTTGTTCCGTAGTTTTATTTATATAATCATCTGTTCCAATAGGAGCACCGAGTACTAATGTGCCATCGACAACAATGTCGATTCCCGTTTCATTAAAAAGTTTGCGGGTACTATCTGCATTTTCGGGACTAGTTAGTAGAACGCATTTGTTGCTGTTGACATGAAATCCGAAAGCACGGCCGTAGTCACACAAGAATTTGAAAGCCTTGTAAATTTGCACAGGTTCGCCGATTAAATTGCCATCATCCGCGTACCAGAATTGGTTGATGTTAGGAAACTCCTCAGTAATGTTCAACAATAATGGCAGGGTTGCTACGGCATAAGCTGGCATAGCAAGTACGTCACCTTGCGTAAATCCCTCTTGGGATTTGATGAAACTATCACCAGTTGAAAAATTTGAAGGGTTATCGTAAAAATTGTGTAGTATAGTAGACATAGAGGGACAAATGCGTGATATATTAGCGAGAGCTGCCTTTCGATTTATTCTGTTAAATGCATTATCTGCATCAACAGTGAGAAGAACTGCATCGGGATCTTTTAACAGGCATTCGCGAACTGCGTGCGTGACGCACTCCACTCCAGCTCGTTGACCAGCGCACATTTGCAACCGTCCGCACACTTCTTGAATATCATTGGAAATTATAGAAAGAATGGCTTTCGACATTATTCTCCTACTAACGTCGCCAATACCAATAGGCCTTATTCCCGATTTTTTGGATAAGGCTATTAATCTGCTTGAAGCCAATACATTTATAACATTAGTAGGCATAAGCTCAGTAGCTAAAGATTTTGCGAACGTTGACAAAACTTTAGTCAATTCAGCAGATTCGTGACCAAACTTAGTTAACATCTGTAGCCATGACTGTGCATCGATGCCGGAGGGACCTGCTCCACCTTTAACACGTTTAGCCATACGAATTATCAATTCACTATCGATTGAATCAAAAATCACAGGGTGAAAATTTGGAACTGTGATTGGGAAAGACCAGTTAACAGCATGAGGAACTAATGGGCTCGGTACAGGGTGCTTGTCGAGTAATAATTCCCGAACAGTTTTAGAACCAATCACATCCTCTGGTTTCAAAGGAACGCCATCATAAGAATCGTTGTCTAGAAGATGCATTGCTGTGTTCAGTCTAGAGCTTTCAACCAATGAGACGAATTTTTTGCGCCAATCTCTTGACTTCGAAGGTTGAATTTTTAAGGCTTTCATATTTTGAAGGGCCGAGGCTTCAGCGTATAATCCAGCATAGTCATTATTGAACCACATGTCCAATCGTCGGGATAAAGTTGATTTCAATGATTTGGGAGATTGACGAGAATTACGTTGAAGAATAAGATGTCCAAAGATGATGTACTTAGTAAAAGTTTCCGAATTAGTGAGAGAATCCCTGAATATGCGTGCAAGTTCTGATATAAATTGTTTGGACTCTGAACATTTTGGAAGTCGAAATAAGTTAGGTTTCCAATGTATGACGATCGAGAATATATCCTGTATAGACAATACATCGGACTCTTGACGAGTATTCATTGTGTAATTTATATTTATTTGGTTGTTAAGAGGACAATGCCGATGATCAGAGTTTTCAAAATCTGAATTCGGTTTACTCAATATGGACATAGCAAAATTATTGGAAGCTGTTGCGGAGCAATTTACTTCACGATTGGAACAATTCACAGCTGATCAATTCAAGCATAGGATATTCTGCTTAGCACATCGACATCCTTTACATTTAGCATTCGGGCCGTTGCATGAACAGCATTTCAGAGTTGTCGCAGGCTTGCCCTTGGGAATTTATTTTGTTTAAGAACAGAATTGAATTGCACCAAACGAATAAGGCTTTTGTATGTTATTTTATTGTATGTTATTTATTGTAATTTGTGTATTTACTTTAGATCTCAAACTTTTTTTAAATAATAATAAAAATAAAATTTACGATTCGTCATATAATGACTTAAATTCTTACTTTAGTAAAGTGATTAATAGTGAAAGCTCGAATATATCTAAGATAAACATTTGGAAAGATTATATATTTGATAAAATTAAAAATAAAATGAAAATAACAAACAATTATAAAAGAAAAGATAAAATTAATAAAGATATGTATAAAGAACTTACTAATTAAAGGATAACTATATAATAACAACTATTGATAAAGCTAGTAATAACTTTGTCTTCATATGCAAAAAGCTTTATTATGATATACTAATGAAAGAGGTTAATTCTAATGATTTAAATGTAAATCCAACATATGAACGTAGTGAGTTAAGTTTAGAAACAATTATTACAAGTCACTGTTCTATAATAGATAAAAAGGGTATAAAGGTTGAATTAAATAATAAAACTATTCCTATATTATATTGGAATCCAAAATTACATTAAAATCCAATAAAACCTAGGTTCATATGCAGTGCGTTTAAATGTACATTAAAACCACTTTCTGTCTATATGAATAAAATACTTAAAGTAATTAAAGCACATTTTAAAAAATATTGCAAGGTAATCGAAATTAATACTGGTATAAAACACTATTTCAGTATTAATTCTACAAAAGAATTTTTAGAACAGACAAAAGGAATAAATTTTCAAAATATAAATACATACGATTTTAGTACGCTTTATACAAATCTAGATTTAGTAGATATTAAAGAAGCGTTAGTAAAATTAATTAACCTTATATTCGGAAAAATATATACATATATATGTTATAATATTTATAACTCCTATCTAACAAAAATTAAACCATCAAATAAATATAAATATATGGATAAAATTGAATTAATAGAATCCTTAAATATTTTGATAAATCAAAATTATTTAAAAGTAGGGACATCTATATTTAGACAAGTAAAAGGTGTTCCAATGGGTGGTAATGGTAGCCCAATTATAGCTGACTTGTTTTTAAGCTTTATAGAATATGAATTTGTTCATAACTGTGTAAAAACTAAATCTAAACAATATAAATATATGAAATATATGTTTCGATACATTGATGATATATGTGTATTTAATTCTAATAATTTTTATTCAATTAGTGAACAAATTTATCCAGAAAGCCTTATTCTTAACAAAACCAATATTAATGATAAAGAAGGTGTATATCTAGATATGAACATTAAATTAACATTAACTAAAACTACTATTAATTTATATCGTAAAGATGACATATTTAAATTTACAAGAAACATATTTTTGCATGAGCATTCATGCATACCATATAATATAAAATATAATACATTAAATAATGAAATTTTAAGAATTGCAACAATATGTAATGATATTGCTTTCTTCAAAATCATTTAAATAATTTAATAGATACATATTTTAAACTAGGTTACTATAAAAATAACATCAAGCAGAAAATAGTAAAATATATAAATCAACACAATAATATAAAGAATAAATTTAAACTCTTAAGTAGCAAATTTTTATGGATGGATAATAAATAATATACTTTGTATTAGAATAAGATACTAGATAGTTATTTCAGAGGAAATACATCATTAGCATGTATTTGACCCCGCTGCTATGTTAGGTCGAGAAATAGGGGGTGAAACCTAATAGCATACCAGTTCCTCCTGATTTTCTCTAATCCTTATTCTGAAATAACGTCTGTTATTTATTAGTCGATTTATAAAAATTGACTTTTATTTTAAATTTTAAATTTCAATTTTTTATTTTAACTTGATATAATTATGTGAATATGATTATATTATTTAAATAATATAATTATAATTACTTTTTTGATTATTTATTATCTAATTATTAAATTTTGATTTATTGATTTCGCATTATTATTTCTATTTATTTTTATTTATTTATTCTTATTTGTTTATTTTTTTTAATTTTATAATTATATTAAATACGTATACACAGTTAGCTGATTTAATATTGAAACTATTATTGTGAACTTTCTTGATGGTTGGGAAAAGCCATCAAGATAACTTTAATTTTATTTCAATTTATTCAACAATTGTAATAAACAATCTTATGCTTTCAAAGCGCGTCTATTGATCGAAAGCCACTACTTCAGCCGAATGGAACATAAGATTGCTACCTTAGATATAATTAAAGTAACCTGCAGGATCACCAAAATTTCAATTGTAACATTGACTGCACAATCATATTAACTTAAAATTAAATTTTAAAATTCTTGAAATAATAAAATTTAAATATTAAAAAACGCATTTAAGAATTTTTTAAAAATAAAAGTAATATAATTTGTTTTAAAGGTATAATTTTTAGCTATTGAATAAAATCTTAAACGACTCAGTATCGATTGAGGATACGTTATAGTTTTAATTTTCGCTGCTTGATTTCTTAATTTCTCCGTTGTTGTTCAGTGTCGAAATATTAACGATGTCTTCGTCAGCTGTGATTTCGTCGTCACCCAAAATGTTGACAAACAGTCCTCAATCAAACGTCGACCTTTGCGATTCATCATCAACGCTAACCAATTCTCTGTTGTAGACTCCGGCATACATGTTACATTGCCCCTTTGAACATCAGCGCTTAGAAAAACGTGATTATCAATACTAAAAGAATAAGTGTATTTAAATCACAAAGTGATTCTCATAAAAATTTATTAAGATTGAACGATAGAAAAAAATCTACGATATTCTAATTACCGTTTATGTAAAATTATTTACCTCTTTTAATAAAAAACAATTAGGTCAGTTATCTCGGTTACAAATACAATTAGACAGTAATCAAAATGATATATACAATTGGCTAATTCAACCATCAAGATGACAGCATAATACCGCTATTCAGATTGCTGTTCAGACATACTCTAGTGTCTGAAATCAACGATATTGTCACGGTTGACTGGTAATTAACCAACCCCTCTGTGACTGATTGCTGAAACGTGGGGAAATCATTTTCCTTTCAGCTGTAATTATCGGATCCGTTAAGGTGTAACTGTTATATTGGAAATTTTTGACTTATTAAAAAACTATTTACCGTTGAAATAAATGTATTTATTATTGACAAAATGTATGAAAATGCTGTTTTTGTAGTTTAAACTTATTTTCCGGGACAAATTTTCGTCTTTGTAAATTATGTTTAACTGATATTATTATTATAATTAATTCTACCTCAGGACTGAAAAACGAAAGACATTAAGATTATCTTATATTCCAACTGATAAAGCTGTGTATCGAAATTTGTAATAACAAATGCGGATTGTTTTTAAAGATGGGTTGATAAAAGCTGGTTTATCAGTTAAACCGATTTTCGTTTTGTACTAGTAGAAATTCAACCAAATATGCATATATCTTTAATTGCTGCTACTGTTTATTATTTCGATTTATGCGGTTTATTTTGTTGCTATATTATTGTACTATTTTTATATTTCCTGCTATTAAATTATATTTAAAATTTTATTATTTTGAGTCATTTTATTGTCTTATTGTCATCGATTTTTTTATAATACTAATTATACATCTATTATTGTTGTTCGACTTCTGTGCTTTAAACGATGACTTATAGGTATTATTGATCCTTTTATTGAAGATGCTTCTGAATTTTATATACATAGCAGTATATATATTATACTGCTATATATACTATACTGCCATTTTATTCTCTTTGGTTATCACAATTTTATTCACGAATTGTAAGAATTTTAATAATCAAGACTTTTGTTTTAACGTAAGGCGCTCTTTTTATTTAATTCATGATATCATTATTTCAGCTACTCTAACACCCATCGATTTTAATAAGACATCTACAGTTGAGACTGACGCCTCTCTCCATGCCATTAGTGCCGTATAAGTACAGGATAACAAACCCGTTGCCTTTTATTCACATACTCTTAGCAAGATTGCCATTGTACATTCCGCTATTGAGAAGGAGGCCCTCGCCATCGTCGAAGCATTACGATACTGGAGGCACTATTTGTCTGGTCGAACTTTCAATGTTCTGACTTATCAAAGGTCCGTTTCATTTTAATTTAACAGGAATCATAAGAGTAAAATAAAAATGAAAAGGTGCAAAGAAGGCATCTCGATTTATCTGAATTTAAGTATTGCATTATTTATCGGCCTGGTAAGTTGAATTCTCAAAAGCCGACTCAATGTCTAGGGATATCTGTGCATCAAGTTACGGGTATTTCAACAAACAAAAAGATTTAAAGCTCCTTTACGAACTTCACGCGACACTTTGCCACCCTGGAGTCAATCGTTTGTACCATTTTATTCAATCGAATCAACTCCCATATAGCTCTCAAGAAGTTCGTTATGTTGTCTCTCATTGCGTTACATGTTCTTTGTTGAAACCGAACTTCTTTAAGCCTCCAAAGACCGCCCTCATCAGAGCTACGCAACCTTCCAAAAGGATGTCACTTGACTTTAAAGGGCCATTTCCTAGTTCATCAGGCAAGAAATATTTGATGACAGTCATCGATGAATATTCTCGATATCCGTTTGCTTTCGCATGCCGAGATATGTCAACACAAACAGTGATTAATTGTCTACGCAGCATTGTGTCAATATTTGGCCCCCTGAATTTGTACATTCCGATCGCGGGTCATCCTTCATGTCGAAATAATTCACAGATTATCTGAGCAGTATTGGCACGGTAGCAAGTCATTCTTCTCCGTACAATCCGGTCGGTAACGGATAGATCGAGCGCTAGAGGGATAATTTTATTTCGAGTGGCAAATGCGTGCCAACGGCGCGCTTACAAGCCCACTAATAATAATTTCGCAGACGAATTCAATGTGTTCGCTTAGCTGTTCGTTCAGATCGATTGTTTCGTTTGTTCTTTCATCTCTTTTGTTCATTCCGTTCGTTCAGTCCATTCTTTCAGTCCGTTCGTTCAGACCGTTCGTAGTCCGTTCGTAGTCTGTTGGTTCAGAGCGTTCGTAAAGTATGATCGTTTAGTCATTTAATTCATTCCGTTCATTCATTCCGTTCGTTCCGTCGAACTGATACACTTTTCCTGTTTATACTCCCTCCTCTTTTCTCAGCACGGGCTTAGGACCGGCCATAGCGGAGTTCAATGGCATTTTATGGCTACAACGGCATTTTATGGAGCGCTAAACTTTTGCAGCTTAGAGACTACAATCGTCCTGTTGATGCTTGGGAAACTGTTATCACTGAATGTCTTCAGTCTATCCGTGGATTATTATGTACCGCTACCGGTTCGATACCCCACGATCGTATCTTTAACTTCCCTAGACGTCCGCTAGCAAAATTCAACTTGCCGAAATGGCTATGTAATCCCGGTCCTGTATTCGTACGAAACTCGTACAAGCATGATAAGCCTTGCTCCTAACACTGCACATATTGAATTTCCATCTGGGAAGGAAGCGAATATATCAACTCGGCATCTATCTCGTTGTCCTTCAGAAACCTGCATTTACAAGGATCCAAACAATGTGGATATTTATAATCCTGTAAAATTAAGTACCGATGACGACAATAGTCTAGACAGTTTTGATACTAACCAGCTGTCTGGAGATAACAACGATGGAATAAAATATGATGTCTCAGACAATATCGATAAGAACGTGAACTCAAAGAAGACTTCAATTCCCGATGCAAACCTTCATCCTGTAGCTACTCAAGAATTCTACCGACGAAGTACCAGGAGTCGAAGAAGTCCAACCTACTTCCAAAATTATCACATGGGATGAATGTGGCATCACATTGATCACTATCTTGTTTATAAAGTTTACTATCTTGTTTATATCTATTATTACCTATTACTATTTGTAGATTCGTGAATAAAAGCAATTTTATTCTCTTTGGTTATCACATTGATAAATATTTTTACATACTAATTTCAATTATATAAATTGTAATTCCAATATAAATACTTGACTGTCACTGCCAATCGAAAATGATATTTAGTAACTTATAAATCAATACATATTTTTTCTAAAAAATAATTTAATGACAATAGCTTTAAACCGTCAATATAAAAATTACGTTACGAAAAATTTCACAATATATTTTTCCTCTTGCAAAGGTTTTTTAATATCGGTGTCTTTTAATTGCTTTGTAACAATTTGAACAATAAAAGTTTTTCCGTTTTCGATCCTTCATATCGCCGACATTATAACATCGGGCATGCGACCACTCGGAACAGTCTACACATCTTACGTACACACCTCCGCTATTTAAAATTAATTGATCAGGCGAAATTAACTCATTTTTGCCACATCTACACAAAATTTGAGTGGTTTTGTTCTCATTGAATGCTATGGAACTTATGAGAGATGTTGTCGTGTCAACAGCAGAAATGGATTCAGGTTTATTACTTTCGATGCTTGTATGATCAATAGCTTGTTCTAATGCATTACTACTGTCAGTAGTTATTTGTTCAGAGTTGACACTGCTACCACGTTTTTGTGTCGATGACCGTTTTTCTAAATTAATATTCTTGATGCTTGCTTTACCACTAATGCTGGTCGCATTATCATGATCATCGTCAATAACCTGTATATCTGATGATTTTGATGATATTATGCCTTCTGTTACAATTTGCATATAATGTGAATGGCTCCTCGTAACTACACTAGAACCAGCAGCCTTTCTATCAGATTCTACTGTTGTTTCTAATTTCCTCTTGTTGGTAAATTTCTCTTCATTCCCACTTTCTCCAACTGTTACATCTGGAGTCGCTTTGCTACTAAACACGGCGATTCTAACTTCTTCGTCGCATAAAATTTGACGATATGTATCAATTTCCGATTGCAAAGAATATTTCACAGCTTTCGCACTTTGAACCTTCATAAGCATTTCCATTATCCTAGTGCGAGTCGAGCTTAGTAGATTAGCTCGTTCTTCTCGTGCTTCTCTGTTAGATAAAATAACTTGTTCTAATTCATCTTCTAATGAACTTAATTGATTGCACAGCTTTGAATTTTGAAGTCGCGCTTCACTTAAACTTCCTTGGACTTGCTGTAACTCAACAAGTTCATTTTGAAATGAACTTTTTCTGGGTAAGATTGACGTTATTGATGTGGTGGTGGCCAAATCTTGTGATCTACACTCAATTTCATCATTAGTTGATTTAAATGATTCCTTTATATTCTCAAACTGATTTTTATAATCTTTTGTCAACTCTTCTATTGAACGTTCGGCTCGTTTGGCGAATTCTGACCGTATCTCTAATTTGGCATTGTTAAGTTCTACGTCATAGAACTGTGCGTCTTTAAATGCAGATTGTGTGGATTTCTTTAAAATACTAACAATTTCATCGTAAACTATACGAGTAAACAACATCTCAGTTTTAATAAATTCAATATCTAACTGGCATTGTATTCTGCTAACCTCTTCGTTTTTCAATGTGCAATCTAATTGATCTTCTTCCTCTTCTAACCTTGATATTTCCGCTTTGAGTTCAGAATTTTTTCGTTGAACTTCATCTACCTTGGCTGTGAGAGAACTTAATTCCGATTTGTTAACTTTGTTTCGTTCTGTTAGATCGTTTTTATGTTCATTTATTTGATTGAGCTCATCTTTGAGCATTGTAATCTTTTGAATATACTGCTGGCATTTCGAACTGTATCTTTTGTATCGGGCATTATGGCTTAAATACTGACCATAATTACATGTGTACACGTGTCTTTGTAGATACAGTTCTTTATGAAGATTACTAGACGATTCACTTAATTGGGTCGTAAAATGGTCATATTTTTTGGCCAACTCTGCGGATAGTACATTGTTATGCTGATTGATTGTCTTCACCTTAGACAGGTAATCACGAAATCTCGTATTTAACGACGGCAACGATATAATACTCTGATCTTCGCTTTTAGTAACAATAGCAACCGAACTTTCTTGTTCACTAATACCGATAGCGCTGTCTTTAATAATATCTGATAATTTATTACTTGGATCCATGTCGTTATCAGCGATCATTTCAATTTCTGCTGTTTCAATCAACTAACAATCAATATTAAGTTACTAACTACTACGAAAAATTTGATGATTAAAACAACGGTTAATTAGTAAGAGCCGTTACAGTATTATAACTAGTTGATTGTTCAAGAAATACGTTAACCTCGTAAGTTCAATGTTCAATCTGTGTGTACCGAAAGCAGACGGCAAAATATCGAATTTTGCGCTCCTATTTTTTGTTTTGTTTCCCAGCTACTCTGTAAGCCTATTGTTATTATATTTTTTTTATTAAATTTCACTAGTACTACACTCTCTTACTACAATTTCTATTACTATTTGAGGTGACGATGTGAATGAACGTTGACGATTTTCCGTTCCTACTATTTTATTACTAAACGTTCTTACTGTGACTTAGTATATAGTGAGCTTTTGTCTTGACAAAAAAGAAGGCGCTAGTCGGTGAGCAGTAAAAATAGCATATGCTCATGCTTATGCTGTGAAAGAAATATTCGTGCCGATCTGTGACGAATGACGTAATAATATTATATAATTCAACGATGAAGTTGATATATTGTAATGTTGAAGAATGGTAATAAAACTGGAAATGGAATGCTCTTCGGTGATTTTATTAATCTTGCAAACAATAACTTAAACTTATTTTCTTATATCAAAATATAAAGAATGATGATATCACTCTCTACACTATCGTAACTTTTTTTACTTCCCTTACTATTTTTAATTCCGCAATAATATCTAGATATTATTACGGATACTACACCCTACACTATAAATAAATGGCACTAACTCGTATTGTTTTCTATATATAGTATCATTAAATCAGCTAACTGAGTCTACGTATTTAATATAATTATAAAATAAACAAAACATAATAATGCTAAATCAAAATTTAATAATTAAATAATAAAATTAATAATTGTTTTTAGATTTTCTATAATTTAAATCAAGTTAAAAAAATAAAAATAAACAATGAAATTTAAAATAAACGTCATTTTTATGAATTGACTAATAAATAACATACGTTGTATCAGAATAAGAATTAGAGGTCATAAGGAGGAACTGCTATGCTATCAGGTTTCGGCCCATAACTCATCTACCCAACATAGCAGCGGGGCCAAATACATGCTAATGATGTATTTCCTCTGAAATAACTATCTAGTATCTTATTCTAATGCAAAGTATATTATTTATTATCCATCCATAAAAATTTTCCACTTAAGAGTTTAAATTTATTTTATATTATTGTGTTGATTTATATATTTTACTATTTTCTGCTTGATGTTATTTTTATAGTAACCTAGTTTAAAATATGTATCTATTAAATTATTTAAATGATTTGAAGAAAGCCAATATCATTACATATTGTTGCAATTCTTAAAATTTCATTATTTAATGTATTATATTTTATATTATATGGTATGCATGAATGCTCATGCAAAAATATGTTTCTTGTAAATTTAAATATGTCATCTTTACGATATAAATAAAAGTAGTTTTAATTGATGTTAATTTAATGTTCATATCTAGATATACACCTTCTTTATCATTAATATTGGTTTTGTTAAGAATAAGGCTTTCTGGATAAATGTGCTCACTAATTGAATAAAAATTATTAGAATTAAATACACATATATCATCAATGTATCGAAACATATATTCCATATATTTATATTGTTTAGATTTAGTTTATACACAGTTATGAACAAATTCATATTCTATAAAGCTTAAAAACAGGTCAGCTATAATTGGGATACTATTACCACCCATTGGAACACCTTTTACTTGTCTAAATATAGATGTCCCTACTTTTAAATAATTTTGATTTATCAAAATATTTAAGGATTCTATTAATTCAATTTTATCCATATATTTATATTTATTTGATGGTTTAATGTTAGATAGGCATTATAATTATTATAACATATATATGTATATCTTTTTCCGAATATAAGATTAATTAATTTTACTAACGCTTCTTTAATATCTACTAAATCTAGATTCGTATAAAGCGTACTAAAATCGTATGTATTTATATTCTGAAAATTTATTCCTTTTGTCTGTTCTAAAAATTCTTTTGTAGAATTAATACTAAAATAGTGTTTTATACCAGTATTAATTTCGATTACCTTGCAATATTTTTAAAATGTGCTTTAATTACTTTAAGTATTTTATTCATATAGACAGAAAGTGGTTTTAATGTACATTTAAACGCACTACATATGAACCTAGGTTTTATTGGATTTTTATGTAATTTTGGATTCCAATATAATATAGTTTTATTATCTAATTCAACCTTTATACCCTTTTTATCCATTATAGAACAGTGACTTGTAATAATTGTTTCTAAACTCAACTCACTACGTTCATATGTTGGATTTACATTTAAATCATTAGAATTAACCTCTTTCATTAGTATATCATAATAAAGCTTTTTGCATATGAAGACAAAGTTATTACTAGCTTTATCAATAGTTGTTATTATATATTTATCCTTTAATTTAGTAAGTTCTTTATACATATCTTTATTAATTTTATCTTTCCTTTTATAATTGTTTGTTATTTTCATTTTATTTTTAATTTTATCAAATATATAATCTTTCCAAATGTTTATCTTAGATATATTCGAGCTTTCACTATTAATCAGCTTACTAAAGTAAGCATTTAAGTTATTATATAACGAATTGTAAATTATTTT
>WNNJ02002516.1:0-35728 GCA_012934845.2 Pomphorhynchus laevis
ATACAAGAAATTTCCGTTGGCATTTTTTCTGTTTGTATGATGTGGCAGCCACGAAGGAATCGACAAAACGATACCAGATACCGTTTCGTCATTATTTTGACTCATCAGTGCCAGATACCTCCCACTACTGGATGCAGAGGATGCCTATCCTCCTCTGCATCCAGTAGTGGGAGATGTATGGCACTGATGAGTCAAAATAATGACGAAACGGTATCTGGCATCGTTTTGTCGATTCCTTTGTGGCTGCCACATCATACAAATATCTATAATTTTGTATATTAAAATATAATAATATTTTATTTAATATTTTATTTATATTCTATTATTTTTGTCCTACATTTTTGCTATATACATGTATATCCTTCCAAATGGTATGCAATCAGTATACTCTATATATGCTGTATACTCCTCTCTCAATATACGATGTTGATGATTTGTTAATAGATTTAAAATACCGTTAGAACATGGTAGAAGAGTGCTATTTAGAATATTCCGATACAACGTCTGTTATTTATTAGTCAATTCATAAAAATGACTTTTTAAATTTCAATTTTTTATTTTAACTTGATATAAATTATAAAAAATCTTATAACAATTATTAATTTTATTATTAAATTATTAAATTTTGATTTAGCATTATTATGTTTTGTTTATTTTATAATTAAATTAAATACGTAGACTCAGTTAGCTGATTTGATTTGATTTGTAAATAATAATGCAAGATTGAGCCTAACTGTGTACAAATAAAACCAACAATGTCAATTAGGACACTATTTAGCTCTCCGGATTATATCGAACGAAAAAAAGGATTTATTTTAACGTGGCAAATGCGTGCCAGCGCCCGCTTACATGACTACAACAAAACAAGACTGTAAATTAGGTGTCGATAAGGTGTGAACGGAGGAGGTGTTTGAATGTGATAAAAATGTCATACATTTTTTAAGAATGATAATTGTCATCAAGATAAAAGCAAGAAAAAGATCAGATAGAAAAAGATTATCAAACTTAAAACTTAGATTAAACTTAAATAAAAAAAACTTAGACTTAAATTTTGATTTAGCATTATTATGTTTTGTTTATTTTATAATTATATTAAATACGTAGACTCAGTTTGCTGATTTGATGATAATAATTAATCTAAATAATCTAAATAAATTATTTATTCATTTATTATTTAGATTAATATTAACCATATTAATCTAAATAATTACAATTGAACAATCCTTAATGATGGTGTGCCCATATGTAATGATATTGGCTTTCTTCAAAATCATTTAAATAATTTGATAGATACATATTTTAAACTAGGTTACTATAAAAATAACATCAAGCAGAAAATAGTAAAATATATAAATCAGCACAATAATATAAAAGAATAAATTTAAACTCTAAAGGGGCAAATTTTTATGGATGGATAATAAATAATATACTTTGTATTAGAATAAGATACTAGATAGTTTTATCAGAGGAAATAAATCATTAGCATGTATTTGGCCCCGCTGCTATGTTGGGTATGGGAGTTAGGGGCAGAAACATGATAGCATAGTGGTTTCTCCTGATGATCTCTAATTCTTATTCTGTTACAACGTCTGGTATTTATTAATCAATTCATAAAAATGAAGTTTATTTTAAATTTCACTTTTTTTATTTAAAATCGACCTAAATATAAAAAGTCTTAAAACAATTATTTACTTTATTATTTAATTATTCAATTTTGATTAAGCATTACTATGTTTTGCTTATTTTACAATTATATTAAATACGTAGTCTTAGTTAGCTGATTTGAATTGTTTAATCTCCCAAACTTTTTTAAGTGATATAAGATTTTATTTAAGTTTATTTAGATAAATTAAAAATATAAAATGAAAATTAGAAATAAAAATCAATATTTTGAATTAACTACTGAGTAATATACGATGTATCCGAAAGGATACATTGTGTAAATACTGATATGTAAATAATTAAATCGAAAAATTGACTACATAAGATTTTATTTAATTTTATTTATATAAATTAAAATTTATCTATTTATTTTATTAGATATAAATTATAAAAAATCTTAAAACAATTATTTATTTTATTATTTAATTATTAAATTTTGATTTAGCATTATTATGTTTTGTTTATTTTATAATTATATTAAATACGTAGACTCAGTTAGCTGATTTGATTCGTAAACTCAACTAAAAAATTTTAATAATGAAATGTTAGAGTTAAACAAAACAATAATCGCAATAATTAAGAAATAATTATCTTGTCAAAGTGCGTAGTACAAACAGAACTGCCCTTGAAAAATTCAAAAATTTAAGTCAATTAAAAATTAATCCATTAATGTTAACTAAATACTATAGCAAATAGTAATTACATGCAATATTTTTTCTTAAGCTGACTCATGGCCGAAGATTCTGGATGATTCACTCGCACGGTCTGAATGGAAATGGAAGCCTAAATATGGAATTAAAGAGTTGGTGGATGTAATGTTTGATTACTTAAATAAAAACAACGAAACAAAGTAAACGACAGTTACATTTTCTACACTTTTGTTAAAAAAACTCCGAAGATATCTTGTTTCCAATAATACACTTGCTTCTAATCACATTATTATAAAAATAAAAGATGCGTTACATTAGGCTAATTTAGTAAATACAGAATTATATTATTTATAAGATATATTTGTAGCAATAAAGTTGATAAATTAATTATAGAATATACTAAAATAAATATGTAATTATTTTACTTTTAATTAATTTAATGTAAAAATTATAGCTGTATATTCAATTATAATTGTTCAATTGTGATTGTAACAAGTATATTTTTTATGAATGAACTTGTAATCATTTATTACATTTGGAACAATTGCATAACAATTTATTTCCCAATATATTTCGTCCATAGTTCCTAAAATTAAATATTTCGCTAGAACAATTATCAATTCTATTCATATTAAATACTCATATTAAATATTTCGTCAAATTATGATTACGACAATAGTGCTGGAGTTAGGGGCCGAAACCTGTTATGCTGGGTTAAAGAATAGGGGCCGAAACCTAGTAACATAACAGTTCCTCCTGTGATGATCTATAATCCTTATTCTGATACAACGTCTGTTATTTATTAGTCAATTCATAAAAATTGACTTTTATTTTAAATTTCGATTCTAAATTTTAGTTTGATATAAATTATATAAAATCTTATAACAATTATTTATTATTAATTAATTTTTTATTATTTAACTATTTAACTTTTATTTTGCATTTTTTAATTTGCAATATAAAATACGTAGACTCAGTTAGCTTATTTAATTTGCTTATTTAATTCGTTCGAGTTTATAAAGTTTAGTAAATTATACGATTCTAAAATTGTCATATTTGGTAATTACCTATCATTGACAACATATTTTATTTAGGTTGGGCAACCGCCCTGTGGGATAAACGATTTTGAATCAAAATATATATAGTATAATTTGATTAGGTCGAACTATAGATCGGAAAGAGCATTTTATAACGTCAATTTCATGATATTCCCACTAAAAATTGTAGAGAAAACGTACCCCTAATGATTGATTACATCAATCATTAATTGATTGATATAATTTTAACTCATTTAAATTAATATTATTGAAAATAATTATTATTGAAAATAATATAATAATTGACAAATAACAAACTTTAATTTATAAATAAATAAAACTGCGCCGAAACCTAGTAACATAACAGTTCCCCCTGATGACCTCTAATCCTTATTCTTATACATCGTCTGCTATTTATTAGTCAATTCCTAAAAATTGACTTTAATTAGTTACCGAAACTTTTATCAGAGGAAATTCGTTGCATGTATTTGGCTCGGCTGATATGCTGGGTAGAGGAATATGAGCCGAAACCTGATAGCACAGCAGTTACCCTGATGAACTCTAATAATTATTTAATAGATGGTCAACATAGCAGTTCAGCTGATTACCTCTAATCCTTATTCTTATACATCGTCTATTATTTATTAGTTTATTCATAAAAATTGACTTTTATGGATAAATAATAAATAATATACCTTATATTAGAATAAGATCAACTAAATAATCAAATTTCATCGTATGAAATACATCATTAGCATGTATTTGGCCTCGCTGCAATGTTGAGTTGAGGAGTTATGGGCCGAAACCTGATAACATAGCAGTTCCTACTGATGACATCTAATCCTTATTCTGATACATAGCTTGTTATCTATTAGTCAATTCATAAAAATTGATTTTTATTTTTAATTTCAGTTTATAATTCATCTTGATATAAATTATATAAAATCTTATAACAATTATTTATTAACTCATGCTAAAATGTTACCAGAGAAAATACGTCATTAGCATGTATTTTCCCCGCTGCTATTTTGTGTCGAGGAATAGTTGTCGAAACCTGATAGCATAGCAATTGGATTTTTATTTTTAATTTCAGTTTATAACTCATCTTGATTTAAATTATAGAAAATCCGCTATGTTGGGTAGAGGAGTTAGGGGCCGAAACCTGATAACATAGCAGTTCCTCCTGTGATGACCTCTAATCCTTATTCTGATACAACGTCAGTTATTTATTAGTCAATTCATAAAAATTGATTTTTTTAATTTCAGTTTATAATTCATCTTGATATAAAATCTTATAACAATTATTTATTATTAATTAATTTTTTATTATTTAACTATTTAACTTTTATGTTGCATTATTTTTAATTTGCGATATAAAATACGTAGACTCAGTTAGCTTATTTAATTTGCTTATTTAATTCGTTCGAGTTTATAAAGTTTAGTACATTATACGATTCTAAAATTGTCATATTTGGTAATTACCTATCATTGACAACATATTTTATTTAGGTTGGGCAACCGCCCTGTGGGATAGACGATTTTGAATCAAAATATATATAGTATAATTTGATTAGGTCGAACTATAGATCGGAAAGAGCATTTTATAACGTCAATTTCATGATATTCCCACTAAAAATTGCAGAGAAAACGTACCCCTAATGATTGATTACATCAATCATTAACTGATTGATGTAATTTAAACTCATTTAATTTTATATTAAAAACGTATATCTTACATTCAGATTTTTTATTTATCTTACATGTGATTTCATTAACGTCGAAATTAAAAGTTCTAAAATGACTAATTTAGAAATAAATTAGACATTTCCCTAATAAATTTTTATTAGGGAAAGATCGCCAAATTTTGGGTACTGGACCGGATATCGTGTCCTAGTCGTCTCACGTTCCTGTGAAGTGGTTGATATCGGCTATTGTTTCATACTTTTAAAGTGGTAGACTTAAATTGAACCTTATATTGAACCTATATCAAGTTCTAATTGTTTAATCTGATTACAATATCATACAATGGATAATATATACAATCTTTAACGATTTCAAATCAACATGCATATCAACTTATATTAAATCAAGCAAAATAAATCACACAACTGTGAAATGGTCAAAAAGATCATTAAAATAAGACAAATGAAGTCTGTATGTGTTATATCTGATCTCGTTTGATGTATTTAGATTTAATAGTCATGTAGGTTGACGGGGGTGGATCCACATTATTTTAGACTTGTTTGGGTTAAGAACGAGACGAAGATTGGAGATACGTTTGTAGGTAGAAGAAAGACAGTTGGAGGCAGAAATTGCGATATCGTGTATGCGATATCGCAATTAAATAGCTAAAAATGTTAAGCTATTTAAGTATATAAACTGAAAAAATCATCTTACGAGATAAATTTATCATAAAAAAGATATCAATCATAGAAGATAATAATCTACAATCTTCAACGATTTCAAATCAACAAGCATTTACTTACATGAAATCATGCAAGATCTGATTTAATGATGAATCAGAAAGACTCAAAATATTAGGTATGTGTTAAATCCGACCTCGTTTGACCTATTTAGATTTAATTGTCATGTATAAGATTGCTAACGGCTATGACGGATTCTTCTTTGATTATGTAGGTTTAAACCACGGCACTTGTCATCAAGGACATAGTTTGCATCTTAGACCACAATATCACGGACAGTACCCCAGTGTTTCGCATCGTGCTGCTAGTGTATGGAACATGTTATCGGAAACTTTAGTACTGTAGGCATTATTGCTACATTCAAAAAGAGACTTTTGGAATGAATACGGCATCCCGACCAAGAAACGATTCGAATGGCATACCCTCACATATCGACTTCGTTCCGTGCTTTTTTAATTTCATTCCGTACCTTTTTAATTCTGTTTTATATTTTGGTGAACAAACTGAACAGTTTAAGGGCTTTGTCTTGTAAATTTATAATAAATCACATAATTGCGAAATGGGCAAAAAGAACATTAAATCAAAATCAGACGAATAGTGATTAATAATAATGTTGTCAACATTACTTTGGAGTTTATTGAAAGACAAGTAGCATGTGATACAGTTGGTTGTGATGTCAACACATATATTACGGTTCCTAAAGAAGGAACCGGTTCTTGAAAATTGTGAAGACAATTTTCAAACATCGCCAGCCAACCAATTGGAATTACAAGGAGGCAATTGCATTAAATCTATAGAGAATTCAAATCAAGATCATTCGTCCTATACTCCTATACAAATCTGGAGAAGAGGCAGTACAAATTCGACAAAACATCAGGACAATACAAATCATGCAGTGTTTAATAACATTTCACATCAAGATAATTTACATAATGCTAGCAAAATCAAAAATAATATTTTAAGCAGCTACAGAGATGACTATGCTACTCGTAGACAGAACTCTAATTATCTTCTTTTTGATAAATCTGATGGTGTTTTAGACAAAGGACCTAATGCTGAGATTAACAAATATGGACGAAATGATTCTTCAATTAGTGCGGATTTACATTATGAAGTGAGAAATCCTGTAACTTTATGTGATGCAAGTGTTGATGACGCTGGCAATTCCTCAGACATATCAACGAATATAAGAAAAGTAAGGTATTGGAATTACTGCATAAGGATGAATGTTATTTTAAATGGAATTGAAGAGTCGTGTATGATCAATCCCCAGGTAAGAGTTGAAGTTTCTCGCGTGCGTGCAGTATTTACTTGACTTCTGAAGAAGAAAATAATAATGTAGCTACGAAGCTGCAAATTCAGATTTCAATTCGTCTTGGAAAGCATACTACAGAGAAACCTCGCTTATTGAAAGTCGTTTTGAGTTCAGCTGACCACGGTAAGATGTTGCTTTATCGTGGTTACCTCTTAAAAGATTCGACTATAAGAATATTGAGAGACATTAATTTTGACAAACGGTTGAAATTGAGGAAGGTTGGTGATAAGCTACATGGTATAATAAGCAAATTAGATACGAATATATACATAAGAAATTTTCATGTAGTTAAAAGGCGGCCATCAGTACGTTGAACCCTGATTCTCTTAAACTAAAGAATGGATTTTATTCTGATTCCAATTTTGATGATTTAATTGATTTTCTGAGGTACATTTTAAAACAAGCAAAGCCTTTACGTCATCAGAACATCATCCGCTTAATATTGGTTACTCAAACGTTTGAAGCCTTTCATCCCAAGTTCATGTTTTGCTTAACCATATTGCTGATAAGCTTATGATATATTCTGTATTTCACAATCTTAGTTACATAGTGACATTTCTGATAATTTGTTTCATGTTGTAGGTTATAAGTTAATAAGAGCGGATCACTTTCCTGGTATGCGAGATGGAGAAGTTGTAGCATTCGTTCAAATATTCATCATCGTAACTTTCATTTATTTCAACTATATTGTAAAGAACATATAAGAATGCACATTTGTAAATAATTCTGGTTTTCATTGAATATAAATCTCATTTATCAATTATTGAATAAATTCAAAGTAAGAAAAATTATAAAAATAAAATTTATGAAAAGCGTAGTTACACCATGATGAACTGTGTTTAAATAAGTTTAATGACAGAATGTATAATTTATTTTTTAACACGTGAATTGTAACTCCCTTTATCCCCTTTTCATGTTTGATATCCTCAGCATCCATTGTCGACCGTTACATGTACTGACGGGAGGTGATGTTAAATAAAATTGTACTTCAGAGGAACATAGGCAGAATGATTGTAATAGAGAGTAGTTGTACGAATATACGAAAAGGAAAATTGATTATTTAGATGAGGGACAAGTTCGGCAATTTGGGTTAACTGTGTATGCAAACCTATAACTAAATATTAATCTGGATATAGGCTGATGTCATGTTTAAGCAACGAAAGCAATGCTGATCATTATTGCCCATTAAAAGAAAACATGTAGCAATAGGTTATATTGTGTTCAGTGACGCTGATCACATATTGACCTACAAAATCAACCAAAACGGTTTTGGTCATGTGAAAGTTCAATGGTATTTCCCTCTAAAAGTCTGAAATTGCTGAATGCCCAATAGAAGCGGACAGCTTCTATTGCTGAATGCCCAATAGAAGCGGACAGCTTCTATTGCTGTCCAATGCCCAGCGGACAGACCCAATCCAGAGTATTAATCATAATCTTGTTATCTCAATCAGTGCATTTGAAGTATCGCACTTAATCACTAGGCTTGATCGATTTGGCTCTCCTAGCCCAGATGATATTTCACCTAATCGCATTAATGCGCTTAGACCTGCCGTAAGTAGTGCCTGAGCTCATATCGTTACATATAGCCTGATCAATTAGTGGATTCCGGCAAAATGGAAGTCTATTGTTTTGTCAATACCTAAACACAGCCAGTGACTTCTTGTTTAGATTTTCGCCCTATCAGTTTGACCAGTTCTGTCTAAATTACTAGAAAGACTTATTGCCAAAAGCCTACTTGAGCATCTAAACTTTAACCGCATTCTTGCATATTCTCAACATGGAATCAGACAAGGCCGTTTATGTCTATCTAACTTGCTTACCGCGAGAGAGAGTTGGATGAAAGTACTAAGCTCAGGACTTTGTCTCGACGTCGTATTTCTAGATTTTTCGAAAGCCTTTGATCGTGTTCCACATAAAGGTCTTGTGTCACTCTTAATTCACTACGGCGTCACTCGTATAATCTGCTCTTGGATTGAAAATTTTCTTTCATTGCGTACGTTTAAGGTAAGAGTTGGTGAGTCTTTATCTGCAGAAAGAAGTATGTCGACAGGTGTCCCTCAGGGTTCTGCATTAGGTCCTCTATTATTCATCACGTTCCTTAACGATTTACTCTTACGCATTGAGAACTCTCACTTGGCATTCGCTGATGATCTTAAAATTTGGACTGCTATACGAGATATTGATGACTGTAATTCTTTACAGGCAGACTTGGATCGCGTTCATGATTGGTGCCGCTCTACTGGATTACATCTTAACGTTGATAAGTGTATACTTACGAGGATGGGTAAAAAATCCAGTAATTTTACATATCATATCGGAGATGTTCTTCTCACTGAAGTATCACATCATAGGGATTTAGGAATTATCGTGCAGGCATCATTAAAAACTAAACTTAATAGTGAAAGAGCAATAAAAAGTGCTACTCGTGCTCTATATATTGTAAAGAACTCATTCCTTAAGATTACCACGAATGTCTTTAGAAATTTGTTTAACACGTTAGTTCGTCCGCATTTAGAGTTCAGACTTTGTCCGCATTTAGAGTTCAGGCTTTGTCCGCATTTAGAGTTCAGGCTTTGTCCACATTTAGAGTTAGAAATTTATGCTTCTTTCCCGGTCACCAAACAAAAAAGGACAGATATCGAGCCAGTTCTAAGGCGAGGTTCTCACTTATGTTCAAATGGAAGATTGGATTATGCATCTCGATTAGATTTGTTAAGAATTTAGCCGATGGCATCACGATTTTTGTTTCTTGATTTGATAGGAATATATGCTCCCTTACCCCGGTTGGATGGTTATCCGTGTGATTCGATCACTATGCATTCATCGATCTTGAGAGGTCACAGCAAAACTGTCTATAAAAGAAGGCATGATAGGTATCGAAAATGCTAAAGACTGTAGTGCAGGGTACCTTGCTCGGACTGTGACTGTGTTTATATTGGCCAAACTGGACAATGTTTATCTAAAATAATAAAACACGTATATAATCTACAAAATGTAACTGTCATTGCTCAACATTGTACATCACTTAATCATACAGTTGATTTTCAGAACGCTACTGTGTTGTCTTACGAAAGCCATTATTTAACACGTATAATAGAAGAAGCATTTTTAATGGATCGTGAGTCCAACTAAATGGCTGATAATAAACCGGACTATAATCTTAAGTTAAAATATAATTAATTTCTTTCTGTTTTGATTATGCATAGAAATGTGTTTTACTGAGTGTTATTTTGTGTTTTACTTAATGATGTTTTTAGTTCTTTATTTGACTATTATAATGCTTTATTCTACTTGAATTTATGTTTTTACTGTTTGATCGTTTTATTTTGTTGTGCATTTTTTATGTTATCAATTTTGTAGTTACCTTCGTTTCTGCAATTCTGCAAGTTACCTTCGTTTCCAGCATGTTTTCCATGAATTCTCTGCAATTTCCCAATCGTTAGATCCTCTGACGTGGACATTTTTATTTTTTTTGTTTTCAATTTTATTGTTTTTAGTTCTTTGGTTGATAATTATGATGTTTTATTCTACTTGAATTTATGTTTTTACTGTTTGATCGTTTTCTTTTGTTGTGCATTTTTTGTAATAAAATATTATTAGTAATAATAAGGAAAAAAGAAGATATATTAATTATAAAAATTAATAAATTTACTTTAATATTTCAATTTGAAATTATAAAGGGGGTATAGGTATTTTTTAATTATAAAGGGGGTCTGGGTATTTCAAGCGTCATACTCACCTCCACACCAGCTTGCTTATCGTCTTACCTGACATCGCTATTGAAAATTTAATATTTAAAGTTTTAAAATAAAATTTTATAATAGGATTTTCTTAAAGATATATTAATTATAAAAATTAAAAAATTTACTTTAATATTTCAATTTGAAATTATAAGTAAAAGAATATTCAATATAATAATAAGGATAGTATAACAAAAGTGCCATGGAAGACTACCACATGGGATTTGGCGGAGTTAAAAATAAGATTAGATCGGGTTAACTGGTCTTTTAATCTTAAGAAGAAACGGCTGATGTCCGAGACTACGTCTTTGCACCTGCGTCCAGAGAACAGGGCTGTGGTATCATCAGCGTATACCAGAAGACATTGTTTGCGTTTAAATATTTTAAAGAGTTCAATCGAGGCAGCAAGATATAAGATAGAAGAAAGTGGGGATTCTTGGGGCACACCCGTAATAGGGGACAATTGACGCGCATCAGGGTCGTCTTCATAATAGAATCGCTTGGTGTACAACAGTATCTCCACCCTGTTAACAATTCTCGCAGGCAATCCGAGGGACCTGAGAGAAGAGATAACAATGGGAATGGAGATGCGGTTAAATGCAGCAGAAATATCAAGGAAAACAGCCACAGCAAGTTGATGACTATTCTCCTGACAAAACTGATTCACTTCACCTACCGCTAAATGGACCAAGTGACCTTTGACGAACCCATGGAAACCTGGTGGGATAAAATTTCGCCTATTCAGATGATCGCGAATTCTACGCATAAGCGCTTTTTTGTAGATCGAGACGAGGGAATTTAGAATCGAAATGGGGCGCTGGTCTTTAGGACATGAGACCGGAAACTTTTTTGGAATAAAAATTTGTCTACTGATGTGATGCCGGCCACATCTGATGGGGCGGCTAATAGCATTGTGACGGCCACTTCTCTTCTTTGTTCGGCTGTCAAAAGCTGACAGACTCGAGAAGAGAGTGGAGCGACGGATGTAGAGGTGCCCGTGAGAGTCCCCTAGGAGTTAAAGATATCTGTGACAGATAAATCTCTACTCCTGAAGTGTCCCACAGGCGAGATTGGCTGAGGGGATTGAGTGGCTCTATAATTATGTAGGGATTGTGACTCATCCAAAACTTTGTCAAGACCTATATTTCCAATCCAACCAAATGCTCTATCCCTCCAACAGACAAACTTCTCCTTTTTGAATATCTTCCAGAAGGAAGGCTGGGCTATATTAAGGGAAGCAATGCTTGCCCTATCCTTACCCAGTTGGAACCTATATCTATTGCTCCAATATTCTTTCGAGAGAACTTACATGACAGAAGCAGAGAGATTGGGAAGAAGAAGCAAATATGCTAAGGTCTTGAGTTTTGCCGGAGTGGGACTGTATATACGACATTTTTAGGTTGTCGCAAGCAACGCGGTAGCATGCGAAGAGAGGTAGGAATTAAATTTGGTTAAACTCTCACTACCAATCCGGGGGAAGCGTTGGATAGCTGCCTGAAAGAAAGCCACTCTGATAGGATCAAAGTGGAATCTCCTTCTAAGCAGCGTATCCTCCTCTATCCGCCAGCGAATCAAGTCATGAGAAGTGAACAGATGTTGACGCGACTGCTCCGTACAGTGGGGTTTTAACAACTAATTATCATGGAGCAGTAATATGTCGATGAGTGAATTCGTTGATCTGCGTGCTACGGGAATCCTTAGGGATGTCCCGTCGTTCGCTGCGGAAGAGGATGTCAAGGATTTGACAGATAAGTACGGATTAACTGTAATAAAAAAATGTAAATCCTATAATCAAGCTTACAGCTCTTTTCTTGTGAAAGGAGCTGTAAAGTGATTTACAAAAGCTGCGCAACTCTCGACCTGGAATTTTAAGTCATCTAATCAAATTGGTAATTTTCGATGAGGATGACCTGAAATTCCGGTATCCGCTGTGCTTCCGCTGTCAGCGATGGTGTCACTTTTCAAACATTTGTTTGGAAAGTGGTGCTCGCTGTGTGCACGGTAGAAACGAGCATGAATCACAAAATTGTAAAATAGGTCCGAAAGACCTAAAGTTTGGCTCTTTATTTTCCTCAGACTCGGAATGATCCGCTATTTTTAAAGTCGCGCACAAACAGGCAAGGAAAGGTAGCTCTTCAAAATAGGATGCACCAAGTTAGAAGAACAACGATCTCCTGTAGATGCAGACGTGTAATAAGCGGCGCATCGAGTACAATTCGTTGGAGGACATCTCGTTGATAAGTTGGAATAGAGGAACCGTTAGGAACCTAGTTCAATATTCCAATTCGGTTCATGGGGGCGTGTTCTCCATAGGTTTTAAAAACTTCAAACAAAAGTTTCAAAAATTACAAAATTTTCACATATCAAGTTGACGGTAGTTTAGAGCTCACCATGGTATCAATGACAAGCGAGCGTCTTAACGCTTGCTTGATTTCAGAGGGGTCAGTGACGTGGGCTCTTATCAACTTCTAAAATTCTTCGTTTCCCGCCGTCTGGTGTATGTAGCAAACTGCTACATAAAACCTGGTGGCTGGCGGACGAAGGAGAGTAAGAAGACCGTCAAGAAGTTGCTGCTTAGAGTGTTTAATGTCCGCCGTCTGGTGTTTGTAGCAAACTGCTACATAAAACCGTCTAGCTGGCGGACGAAGGAGAATAAGAAGGACGTCAAGAAGTTGCTGCTTAGAGTATTTAATGCTGGTGCCCACTACATTGTTGGTGACCTACAATGACTCCGAAGGAGCTCGAGTGAGATCACTGATTGACCAAATCGTAGAGGCCATAATCCACTAGAGGGAACATTTCTCCGGCGTCATACAGGTTATCATTCCATTTTTGATATCGCAATTAATTTAAAAAATGTCAAGTTTAAAATAAAATGTTAAAAAAACATAGAATGGTACGAATTTAATGACGGACAAAAAGCTTCTATATTGGGTTTGGAAGGAAGAAATTGTCCAAAAAAAAACAGATTTCAACCTACCCAGGCTGGTATACAAGCTTATAATTAAAACGTTAAAATGCTGTTAACCAATAATAACGATAATAATATTAAGGAAATTTTAAATTATATAACGAATGAATGACTATATCCAATAATATAGTGATGGTCTATAAGAGAGCTCTGTCAAGATACCTGGCTCGCCACTACGAGTTGCGTGGATTGTTGGGTGACCACATTCACGAGTTTCGTATTGGTAGGGGAACTGTAAAAGCAGTCAGGGTATTGCAAGATTTTCTCGCCAAGGATACATGGCCGGCACTGCTGTATTCTATTGAAGTTGTTGCAGATTTTGACAACATCACACTCGACTCAGTAATGGAAACGTTTAGAAGAGATGTTGTTCCATTGAACATTCTGCGTCGAGTGTGTTTAATTTTGGAGAGCAGAAGCTTCTATCTAGAAGACAACAAGGGTCCGTTGTATAAGCTATCCAAGTGTCTTCCTTAAGGGTCCCCTTTATCGTCAATCCTTTATATTATTACGACAATGGGAGTCTTGTATGGATTTTTGGATTGAAACACCAGTGGTATTATCTATGCGGACGATATATCGCTAGTGTTTAAAAGACATTCCTTATCTGACAGGAAATTCGAAGACAGTGAAATTTGTGGAGAATGGGATTGCTAGACGCCTGTCTAAGTTGGGTTTGTCGTTAAACCCGACGAAAAGCAATTTCATTCACTACAAATTTCGCAAACCAGGACTCTATACTAAATTATTTGGTGCTCTTCCGGGGAATTGGAAGAGACAAATAAGGATACTGGGATCTGTCTACGAATCCAAAGTCGCCGCCCCACTCGCCTGGAATCAACTCCCTCTCGACGTCCGCCGCGCTTCCTTCCTTATCACATTCAAACACTTACTCCGTTCACACATTCTCGACACATGATTTACATTTTTGTTTTGTTGTGGTCATGTAAGCGTGCGCTGGCACGCATTTGCCACGTTAAATTAAATCTTTTTTTAAATCCAGGCTGCACTGGAGATCAGACATGGCAAAATGTTTTAAATTGGTAAAAAAAAAGGTATAAAGTTGTTCTTGCATGCAAAACGTTTAAATGTCAGTTTGAGTAGGTATGTAGTAGTGCTCAACGCGTTTGTGTTAAGTAGCCTATACTTCTATTCAAATAATCGTCCACTAGGACAACGTTTAGATTTTTAAAAAGGCTTCTAGAATTAATAAAAAAAGAATTTAGTAATGATGAATATTTGAAAAATAAATTAATAAAAAGATATGTAAGTTTTATAATGTAAAAATAAAAAATTTTGAATAATTTTAATTTTTTGAATGAATTTGACTTACTTTATTTTTGTGTTTAATTTAAAATCTCAAGTAAATTAGTTGTTGTATAAAAAATGAAATAGAATTTTATTGTTTAAATGTGGTTTTATTTATTTATTTTTATCATTGTTTTTACCATCACAAATCCGGAAAGAAAAATAATTACGAGAGTCAAAAGACAAATACTTCTCGTAGACGGGTTAGCGGAAGAGCGCATATGGCCGTGAAGATTTACTTTTCATAAATTCAATATTCATTGTTAATCAATGTTTTTTACTTAAATAAATTCTTACATTATTCTTTAATGAACAAAACTGTAAAAATTTTTTCCTGATGTTGGCAGTTGCCATCGAAATAATCGATTTCGTTTTAATTTTCCTTGGTTCCTATTAATTAAAATTTGCTAAATTCACGGAAATGGATAACTTAAATATCTTCAGCGCACATGACATATAAAAGACGAAACATTTTAGAAACAATACTATGGAAAGATCGTTAACAATATCGACAAGGGCTTAATTTAGCCCTTGTCGATCTTTTAATGAGAGCGTCTTTAGTGAGGCATTTACAAGAGACAACGTGTGTTCTTTGTCTTCTTCTTTTTCTTTAGCCTTTTTCCCGTGTGTTGGCGGGGTCGGCTCTTGTGTTCCATTTTTCTTTGATAACGACTTATTTGTTTTAGTGACTGGCTTGTCGCAGAGCCTATCGTCAACCACAGTTATAAGCGGTGGGCCTAACCGGTACTAATCCAATAGTGTAACTTGTCCGGTAACAAGTGGCAGATCCTTATTTAATGGCGGGATCGACTCGCCATATCATAGCGTTAAGCCCCCAATGGATGGATGGATTTTATAGACGTAAGGCTGCCACACTATACGTCGCCATCGCGATAACGCTACTGCTAGCTGTCCGCGACTGCTTATTCGTCAAGCCAAAGCTTGCTTAAATCGCAGCTACCCTGTATATCTACAGGACACTCCCCTATCCGCAACCCGGGGACGCGACGCGTGGCGCAAGCTACGCCCGCATTAGAATCAATGATTCTAATGCCCGCGTTCTAACGTGTGTTCTTTGTAAAGTCACATAATCAAATATATGTGTATAAAAGTAAATGTCAAGGTTCAGTATTAGGTTGTCACGATTAAAATTAATTTTATATTTAAATAGGTATACAACTAGCGGCTTGGTTTCGGAATTACTTCATATAAATTCAGTGGAGAAAGGGTACTACTCACAATTAGAAAATTATAGAATGAATTAGTGAAGATTATTTAATATTTTAAACATTAAATTTTTGCATAATTAAATTACATTTGGTTTCTGAAATTTTGACAAGGTCTTAAAGATTGGCCGAAATCTTGTAAATTCGAAACTTGTTACTTTTTAATAATTCATAAAGTATAAAGTATTGTAGTGAAATTTTTAATTAGCATCCTTGAAATTTTTATGTAAAAGTATAAAAGGAACAATTACTTTATGATTAAAAAAGTCTATGTAAAATTGTTTCGTAAAGATGACGAGGATTTATGAAAAGTAAAAAATGATATGCAAAAGTGACGACGTATTATATAAAAATGGCGATGCAAATACATAATAGTATAAATAGCAGGATAAACGAAAATATCTAGCCTCCATTGGTTTCATTTTGATAAAAAATATAAACTTAAGGTCTTTGTGAATCAAATGATGGCATCTATTAGTGGTAATTAGTCAATTGTAATAATTCAATTATCTATAATCAGAAATGAATATCGAATTATCTAAATTTATATAAAATTTAGATTTATAAACTTAAATTTAATTTTAAATTTTATTTAAATAAAAATACTTATTTTTTATCGATTAAAATTAATGAACTTAACTTGTTTAATGTTGATAAAAATAAAATTATAGACACGAGTATTTATTACATTTCCTTTAAAAACTTTTGACTGCTTATCATTTTCAACCATACACTGGATTATTAAAATGACACACATTTTTTATATATTCTTTATATAATCTTTAAGCTTTATATATGAATGAAATACACGGAAGAAAGCAGCGCATCTTCTTTTGCTATATAAAAGAACAAATACATTTATGTTACAGCATCTTTATGTGCAAACCATGGAATTTGTTCTTTCATATAGTAGCACTGCTTTCTTCCGCGTATTTCATTCATATATAAATCTTTAATAATGTAAAGTTGTTTTACTTTTGAATAAATAAAATAATAATGTAGTCTATGCTTGAAAATAACAAAGTCGAAAGCTTGCAACCAAAAGAAATTTGTAATAAATACTCGTGTCTATAATTTTATTTTCACCAACATAAAACCTTTATTTTTAGTTAATTAAAAATATGTATTTGAAGTTTTCTTTATTTCAAATAAATACGCAATACTTGAAAATAATGATTACAAAGAAACATTGACGATGAACCAAGTGATCGCTATCACACAACATAAGAAAAAAACGTTCTACATAAAAATGGACTGTAAAATCTCATTGTGCTCCGTTCTAGACCACATACATCCATAAAACTAAAAAACTCTAAATTGTTACAAATATATTTTACATTATTTTTAATGGAATATAATTTAGATGAAATTTCTTTTAATTTCAATGGCATTAGAAGTTTAACTTATTGCTTTTAGTTGTTTGTGATGTCATGCATCCTAGATGTACAACTGTTCCGTTTGGATATCTAGCAATGGCTGAATTGTGTAATCGCCTTTTACATTCACTGCACATGGATGTTTCATCAATGTCGAATCTCACATTCTCAAGTCTTTTAACAAGTTGATTCAGCTTTTTGGCTCTTGTTTCCAGTAAACATCGTTTCAATCTACATTCCTGTTTCATATGTTCGTTTTTTACAAGTAAGCAGGTCAGAAACTCACTTACTCCGTAAAGAGGAACATGGTTTGGCAATTGATCAAGCAAATTGACATCAATATAATTTACCAATGAAGAATCATTGAGTAATTTCAAAACAAGGTCAATTCCAGATAATTGTGATATTGAGGAAATCTCTTTTGTGCTTATTAAGGTACTAATTAAAGATTTTATGGAATTGCGATTTACTTGGGTTGGTGTTGAATCCATAATATTTTCATTTGAAACAACTAAGTTGATCGCCTTTTCGTGAAGACGGAGATCATCGATAAGTATGGAAAATGCAGGATCATACATTTTTAAAGTAAACAGTAGCAACGCCTTTTCTTCCTTGTGATTCTCCAGCAACGGTAAAAGTTTGTCCAAATCTGTGCTGCGATTAATTAATTTAGATAACTTTTCACGTAATGTCCAGTGTTCAGTATTTATATTCTTGAGTGCTCTCAGCTTATCAGCATGATTAATGTACGTCTTAGCTAGATCAAACTGTAATTGCTTGTCGTTGCTATTCCAATTGTAAATTACATTTTCCAGATAGCAAATGAACATCAGTTCTTTGTTACACGAATTTCTTTTAATGAATGTCAGAATCTTTTCATAATCAATTGACCTGGCGTTTTCTGCTTCCATAAAAATTGTAAGACATTTGAAATCATAATCGCATAACACGCTGGCTATCGGATTTGTGATCTCGTTATCAACAATAGTGGATCGCGACGCACAACTCGTCAACTCTGATGTAGCATTTTGGTGATTCAAGGAACTCAGTTGATCTAATACTAGATCAACATTATGGGAAAAAATTGAAAAGCAATACTTCACGATTGAATTAAGTAAACATTTCCCATCGCTAACTTGTTCATGTATAATTTGTAACGCTTCCTTGTGTTTGCTTCGCTGTTTACAGAAGACAAGCAAATCGTCTAGTCTTTCTAGTGATCGTAAAAGAGCGTATACCTCTTCAAAATTGTCACAATAGTGCAGCGAACGCACAAGTATTGAAATCATCGAAGGCCGTACGGCCACATAACAGTGAAGCAGTGCATTTTCAATTATTTTTAATTCGTTGACTATAAAAACCGATTTTGTGGCATCAGAAATGAACGATGCGTCTCCTTTGTTTAACAAGCGAGCCAACAATTTCACTC
Organism: Pomphorhynchus laevis; assembly: GCA_012934845.2. Lineage (NCBI taxonomy): Eukaryota > Metazoa > Acanthocephala > Palaeacanthocephala > Echinorhynchida > Pomphorhynchidae > Pomphorhynchus > Pomphorhynchus laevis. The sequence goes on from WNNJ02002516.1 coordinate 19,138, forward strand.
TTCTTTCGGTTAGATATATGATTATCTCATCAATAGCTTTCGGATCAAATGTTGATTGCAGCTGCTGGATGATTTTCTTTGTTGATTGACGTCTATTACTTAATAAACAAGGGCAGAGTACTCTTAAAACGTTTGAACATTCTACGTTTAATTCAAGAAAGTTTCGAACAGATTCCGTGTACTTTTTTTTCTCTTTAAAATCGTGAATCGCCTGAAGAGTTCGAACGCGTCTAATTTTGTTCCGTATATCTTTTTTATCATCTTCATCGACGTCCAAACTTCGTTCCCCCGTCAAGGAAGATCCGTTTCCGGATGAAGTCATATACTCACATATTGATAATGCTGTTGAATACATATGGTTATCAAGCAATTCTTGGATTGAATCGAATGGATCGGTTTTCACTAGCATCCAAACAGTAGTTGCATTGTATAGGACCAAGATTACATTCTGTGTTTTAAATAATGAACTGTCATGTTGTTGTTCAACATTTACACAACTTAATTGGCCGCTATTGTCGATTGTCAATGTATTAAACAAGTAACCATTACTAGCATCACTCCTTGACTTGTTAACAACTGCAAGACGGCTTTCTAGGTATATTGTTTTATCTTGTTGAAATCCACAGATGAGAAGAGCATTGCTCAAAATCATCATGGTTGGCTGCGATAGTCGTGTATTTGCCCAATCTACCTGAATTTCATGCATCTCCATTGAAGAATTGTGCTGATAATCATGTTCAGAGTTATCGCTTTGGCAACAGCAGTGCAAATGAACCGATTTCTGACTGGTATAGAATGCAAATGTGTTCCATGTCTTTTGACTTAAAATCGAAGTGATTTTACTGAACGAAGGAGGAATGGTATAATGTTCGGATTTTAAGAATGGACAGACCTCGACAACGTCTTTACACAATATCAAACAATAATAATCCTTTTGTGATGATACATATATTCTGTCAATTTCACCTGACCAGCAAATATCTTTAATATTCTCTGGGAACTTTACATAAGCAAATCCGTCTACATTGGTTGCCGATGGTGAAGGAGGAATGGCTGATATAAAGAAAGGCGGACTTAATTTTCCGTCTGAATCTGCAGTCCAATAAAGAGGGTATAAATACTTTTTGCTTGCAAATGCCAATGCTCTTGTCGCATTCGTACAGTAAGATAAAGTCATGCAATGCACATAATAAAATAATTTGTAAGAATTAAAACTTTTTAATGTTTGGTATTTTCCTGGTTTACCGTCGTCATTTTGCTCATTAACTATCCATTCAAAAATCAACACCTTCCCGTCTACGCTTAGGCATATTAGCAAATCGGGTGGATAATCATCCGACTCTAGAAACGATATTCTACGAGGAAGTGAATATATCTGTTTAATCGATTTTTTATAGAAATTTGGCTGCTTTATAAAATATGATGTGTTGCGATCGTCTTTGTCGCTCTTAAGTGTCGTGTTAAGATCCGCAGTATCCAACGAATTAGTTTGGCGAAAATCAAGGTTATATAGAAGTAATTCGCAGTCTGTACTTGAAGGGGTGTTCGAATCCACAGTTGCTAATAGCCAATGTCGATCAATGGCAACTGCTTGTATAGATTGTGAACCGGTGTCAACAATATGTTTTAAATTTATCATTTCTGATGTCTTTTATAAGCTACATTTACAATTAAGTGTCTATAAATAATTTATAACTGATATATAATAAGAAAGCAATTTAATTAAAATATAACAATTTTTTGTTTGATACAATAAATGGTTTAAAAATCATATTCAAAATATTTACACAGACGGTCTCAATACGATTTTCTAGTTCTTTATTATGTTAGATCGACGACAATTAAACACGAATGCTACTTATCGTTGGTCTGTTATCAACTTGAAACCATGCGGTAATAGGTTATGACGCCAATACAGTAATGATTCAACAATTGCGAACACCTATTTTTCAATGAATAGTGCACGTTATTGTACTTGACTAAGCGACTTTGAGTAACAGGTGATTGACTTAACTTTTTGGCTCGAAACTACACCAATGGCTTTATATGATGCGTCCGTTTCAACAACCAGATACTTAGAAGGATCATATGTCTTTAAAACAGCATTAGCAATTTCATTTTTTAACTTTCGAGTACAATTCAGAACTTTTTCGGATATAGGAAACTTTCCACACTCGATAAGCAGACGGATTTTTCAGAATAATGTGGTATCAATTTACTATAAAAAAATAATCCGAGAAAATAATCCGAGAAATCGTTTTAATGGCATTTGTAGGAATCTTTTTAATGTCATTCGATAAATCTTTTTAATGGCACTTTTAGGATCTAGAAAATTTAACAACTCTTTCATTCTATCTGGATTAGGCTTTATTTTATTATAAGAAATAATGTAGCCATTAATATGTGGTCTCCATCGCTTCGACCACATATCCACATATCTTGCCCAACTCTCCTGGCCCACCATCCACATCCGCATCAAACTCCGCCTTCTTCTCGTTACCTTTCGTCTCATCGCTGTCGGCTCCCCATCGTTCATCAACCTTCCTTTCTTAGACGATACTCGCCCCACCTCGCTATCGCTTCGTTCCTGTCATACCCTCTTACTCCACGTTCCCAATTACTCCAACAACTTTGGTCTCCGATCCTTCCTCGTCGCCGCCTAACTCGCCTGGAATCAACTCCCTCTCGACGTCCGCCGCGCTCCCTCCTTTATCACATTCAAACACCTCCTCCGTTCACACCTTCTCGACACATTATTTACATTTTTGTTTTGTTGTGGTCATGTAAGCGTGCACTGGCACGCATTTGCCACGTTAAATAAATCTTTTTTTAACTTTATTTCATGCTGTATCTAAGATGACTTTTCTTTCGATATCTTGATATTAAATCTTTTTACAGCACTAATAAACAAAAATAAGTTTGCATCATGTTCTTCGATTGTATAACATGTTGCAACTGAATTGTCATATAATGAAATAACTATATTTGTAATAACTATATATTTGTGACTGATATTACTTCCTTGTATTTCTAGATAGTTAAATAAAGATTATAGACTTGTCATTTACTACAGTTTATTTCCGTGGTCTGATATGCCCTCACGAAGTAAATGTCCTGCCAGGCTTGTACACTGTCGAAAATGCAATAATATCGGCCAGTTTTCGATTGTCTGCCGTTCAGATCCTGCTGCTCTATCTCGTTCTGCCGCTACAACTACAGAAGCGATTGATCAATTTCCATCTGTAGCTACGCTCTCATTATCTACAACAATATCCGATGATATAGCCCTAGCAAAAATTCAAGTACGCATTAATAATTGTCACGTGACGGCATTGATAGATACTGGGAGCGGTAGAAACTTCATTGACTTTGCCGTGGCGTTACGCTTGAAGTTACGACGAAGGCTCAACACGCATAAAGTGTATATGGCGTCCAGTGACTACGGATCTGCTATACGTTTCTGATGTGTTGATGATGTATCTATCAAGGAAGCAGTATATAAGTCGGTACGCTTCTTGTGTCTCAATAATTTATGCTGTGACGTAATTCTGGGACATCCATTTCTCTCGAGTCATGAATCATTCACTATGAAATTTCGCGCTGGTCGGCCGCCACTGTCTAAAGGAGCTGTTTGTACTATCAAGGCTCAGACACCTTCTCCATTTTCTTCTCTGACAACCAACTGCCACCCAGTTGCGGTAAAGTTCAGACGCTATGCACCGCATTATATGAAGATAATTAAATCAGAAATTTCGGGGATGTTGAAGGAAGTGATAGTCAAGAGGTGTCAAGCACCGTGGAGAGCACAAGTCCTCGTGGTCAATAGTGATAGCGACAGGCCGCGGCTAGTTGTTGATTACTCCACAACCATTAATAAATTTTCGCTGCTCGACACTTACCCTCTACCACGCATCGATACGATCGCGGAGCAAATCTCACGATACAGACTCTATAGTAAATTCGACCTTAAAGCGGCATATCATCAATTGGGACTTCAACCGACCGATCTACAATTTACAGCGTTCGAAGCCAACGGAGCATTATATCAGCTTAAACGACTTCATTTTAAACTTATGAATGCTCCAGCTGTGTTCCAGCGTGTGATTGATTAGATCATTCAAACAGAAAAGCTAGATGGTACTTTTGTATATCTTGACGACTTGGTGGTATGCGGCCATTCTGCTTCGGATCATGACTATAACTTGGGTAAACTATCGAAAGCTATCCAGAAATACAATATAACTCTGAATGACGAAAAGTGCAAAAAATCTGTTCTTCGCCTTAGCATACTCGGCTATGTAATCGAGCACAATCAACTTCGCATCCGAAAATGATTGTGCTCGAACGCATCCGACCCTTAATCGAATGTCAATCGTTTCCGTTGCAGCATGCAACGACCAACACCTTACAAGACATGTGTTGTGATGTTCTGAATGCGGTACTTACAACAATAGATCCCACCAAGTTGCTCACTGTAGAAACGGATGCATCTAATCACGCGATATGAGCAGTTCTGTCACAAGACCATCGCCCCGTCGCTTTTTTTATCGAAAACTCTCCAGGCATCAGCCCTCACGTATTCTTCGATTGAAAACGAAACTCCTGACAATTTTTTAACCGACAAAAGAATAGAGGATGATATTTACAAACATAGACGAACTGAATCTTCAAATAGTGGGGATTTAAATTATGAACTGAGAAAGACTGTAACTTCATGCGATGCAATTGTTGATGACGAGGGCAATTCCTCAGGCAGAGCAGCCAATATAAGAAAAGTAAGGATTCGGAATTACGACAGAAGTATGAATGTTATTTTGAGTGGAATTGAAGAGTCGTGTATGATCAGTTCCCAAGTAAGAGTTAATGAAGATGTTTCTCGTGTGCGTGCAGTATTTATCAGACTTCTTAAGGAAGATGATAAGAATGTAGCTATGAAGCTGCAAGTTCGGAGTTTGATTCGACTTGGGAAGCGTACAACAGAGAAACCTCGCTTATTGAAGGTCGTCTTGAGTTCTGCTGACCACGCTAAGATGTTGCTTCATCGTGGTTACCTCTTAAAAGATTCTACTATAAGAATACTGAGAGACATTAATTTTGATGAGCGTTTGAAATTGAGGAAGGCTCGCGAGGAGCTACAGGGTAGAATAAGCAAAGGAGAGACGAATCTATGCATAAGAAATTTTCAAGTAGTTCGGTGGCGACCATCAATACGTTAGACCCCGCTTCTCCCAAACTAGAGTATGGGTTTTATTCTGATTCCAATTTTGATGATTTAATTGATTTTTCTGAGGTATATGATAAAACTAGCAAAACCTTTACGTCATCAGAGACTCCGCTTCATATTGGTTACTCAAACGTTAGAAGTCTTCAATCTCAATTTCCTTTCTTGCTCGACCATATTGCTGATAATCATTATGATATATTCTGTATTTCAGAATCTTGGTTACATAGTGGCATCTCTGATAATCTGTTTAATGTTGTAGGTTATAAGTTAATAAGAGCGGATCGCTTTCCTGGTATGCGAGGTGGAGAAGTTGTAGCATTCGTTCGACACGATCTCTCAACATCAAATATATCATAATATCATATCTTTGTGATTCCGAGTGGTCATATGAGTGTCTGTCTTTTACTGTTAATCATCAATTGTTAAAATTAAATGTTTGTGTTGTTTATAGATCTCCATCTTTCACTTTGATAACATATCGGCTTAAGGATTATTTATCTAATTTTTGTTCATCCCAACGATTTGTCCTTTTAGGTGACTTCAACCTTCCGAATGTAGATTGGAATATGAATGGGTATCAACCCTGCTCAGGCGTATCAAAACAATTTCGTGATTTATTTATAACATTTTTTATCGTAGTTATAGGGCTACTACTGTTTCAGATCTGCTGACCATTCTTTATGACGTTTTCTTAAATTTGTCAGATAAGTTCGCTCCGAAACGGAGAACTTTCATTAAGTCCACTCGCCCTCAGTGGTTTGATCATGAACTTGGCTCTCCTAGCCCAGATGATATTTCACCTAACCTAATCTCATTAATGCGCTTAGACCTGCCGTAAGTAGTGCCTTAGCTCATATCGTTACATATAGCCTGATCAATTCGTGGATTCCTGCAATATGGAAGTCTTTTATTGTTGTGCCAATCCCTAAAAACAGTCAGCAACTGCTTGTTTAGATTTTCGCCCTATCATTTGGACCAGTGTTCTCTCTAAATTACTAGAACGAGTTATTGCCAAAAGGCTACTCGAGCATCTAAACTTTAACAGCATTCTTACTGATTCTCAACACGGATTCAGACAAGGCCGTTCATGTCTATCTAACTTGCTTACCGCGAGAGAGTTCGATGGAAGTACTAAGTTCAGGACTTTGTTTCGACGTCGTATTTCTAGATTTTTCGAAAGCCTTTGATCGTGTTCCACATAAAGGTCTTGTGTCACTCTTAATTCACTACGGCGTCCCTCGTGTAATCTGCTCTTGGATTGAAAATTTTCTTTCATTGCGTACGTTTAAGGTAAGAGTTGGTGAGTCTTTATCTGCAGAAAAGAGTATGTCGACAGGTGTCCCTCAGGGTTCTGCATTAGGTCCTCTATTATTCATCACGTTCCTTAACGATTTACTCTTACGCATTGAGAACTCTCACTTGGCATTCGCTGATGATCTTAAAATTTGGACTGCTATACGAGATATTGATGACTGTAATTCTTTACAGGCAGACTTGGATCGCGTTCATGATTGGTGCCGCTCTACTGGATTACATCTTAACGTTGATAAGTGTATACTTATGAGGATGGGTAAAAAATCCAGTAATTTTACATATCATATCGGAGATGTTCTTCTCACTGAAGTATCACATCATAGGGATTTAGGAATTATCGTGCAGGCATCATTAAAAACTAAACTTAATAGTGAAAGAGCAATAAAAAGCGCTACTCGTGCTCTATATATTGTAAAGAACTCATTCCTTAAGATTACCACGAATGTCTTTAGAAATTTGTTTAACACGTTAGCTCGTCCGCATTTAGACTTCAGACTTTGTCCGCATTTAGAGTTCAGGCTTTGTCCGCATTTAGAGTTCAGGCTTTGTCCGCATTTAGAGTTAGAAATTTAGGCTTCTTTCTCGGTCACCAAACAAAAAAGGACATATCGAGCCAGTTCTAAGGCGAGGTTCTCACTTATGTTCAAATGGAAGATTGGATTATGCATCTCGATTAGATTTGTTAAGAATTTAGCCGATGACATCACGATTTTTGTTTCTTGACTTAATAGGAATTTATGCACTTGTACACCGGTTGACGGTTATCCGAGTGGTTCGATCACATTACGTTCATCGATTTTAAGAGGTCACAGCAAAACTGTCTATAAAACAAGGCATGGTAGGTATCAAAAATGTTGGAGACTGTCGCACAGGGTACTTAATATTTGGAATTCTCTGCCTGAGGAAATTGCTTCCGCCCGGAGTCTGCATTTGTTCAAAAAATTATTAAAGACATGGATCATCAAGAAGACGAGAAACGAGTCATGGACATATTTGCAGTGATTTTTATTTTTATTTTTTTGCTTGTTGACTTCTTTTTCTTTATTTATTATTTTTTAGTTTTATCATTTTTTTAACTGTGATCAGGCAAAATAGCCTTATGGCTAAGCCTTGTAAGAATAATTTTTTATTTTTTTTTAAATATATTATTAATTACAACATATGGTTCCCTCAAATGGGCCAATATACATTTAACATTGTTATGTATTATTATTTATTCTAAAACATTAGAATCATCCATCCGTTCGGATCCACGACTATATGGGTGACCCCTAGTCGACCGGCACCCTCTGATTGCATGTGAGGCAGCACGACACAGCAGCAAACTTATGGACCTTCTGAGGCCACACAGGCATTCAGCATAGCTTTTATTCCCACGTGATGAACGCAATCGAGCAATTGTCCTGAGCAAAACCATGGCGTCGGGTCCCGCAGCACCAGAAGCCGTGAACACCAGCGGCATAAATCTACTCCTTTCGATATCGATGATACGTTCCGCGTATTTTGATCTTTTTCTCGCTTCATGAAAATCAAATGCAGCTTTTCTCGTAGACGCACACGATGGAGCAAAATGGTTGAAAACCGTAACGTCAAAGAACGTTCGCTCATATCTGGCGTCAGAAAGCCCAATGCAGACGATGTCGAGTCGCGCGTCGTCACTTCGACAAGTGACCCGATGATCAAAACAGTGATCACTATCTACCCGTTGTAATATCGGTTCGACACCAACCCCAGTACACACCTGTGATATTTCGGTGGCCAAGAAATCGCGTAAGGCGTTATGCCTTGTTATTACAACACCTCCTCGCTTGCACGAAAGCAAATGTGGGAGTTTCGCATCATCACCACACACACTTGTCCTTGGGAATCCCGATAGGGTCAAATCCATATCGCAACGCAAGAGCATCTCTGAATTCATGTGGACACAAATGACTGAATTCAGCTTTCACTGGAACTGCACTAATCCAAGAGGAAGCACCCTGTCCCAGTGCAAATTCCAGGGCTTGATGCATTGAGGCGGGTAAGATTGATCGAATGTATGCCAAACGCTCATCCACAACTTTTTGTCGTTCTTGATTCAACTCTTTTGTCAAGTTATTCTGAGCATCCCTGAGAAGATCACCTTGTAGCCCACTATCAAATGTTTTACAAAATTTTTTCGAGCTTTCGAACTCGGTCAAAGCTGCGCTTACTGGATCAACAATGCCCATTCCACCTTTTGAAATTGGTGACGAAATCAACGCGTGCATAACTGAGTTTAGATCTTGATCGAAAAGTGAGGGAGCCAAACCACTGAATATAGTATCCCGTAAGGACAAATACAGATCCGTTTCACTTGGTGTCGATCTCATAAAGTGTGTACATTTCCATTGTATTGACTTATTGAATCCTGAGAAAGCAGCATGGGGATCAAATCGTGATACAGTAGATATACGAGAAACAAGCTCAGTCCACTTTAATATTTTAATTTTTGTAATTTCCTTTACAAATTCGCCTGAGCCAATTGGCGCACCAAGCACCTCGATGCCATCGAACCGTGTCTCAATGTCTGCGGGAAGTGGATACACCCCTTCGGATTGCGGATGAAGGAGCATCTTGGTTTTGCTAGGGTTCACATTATATCCGAATTTTGGTCCTTGGATTTGGAGAAGTTGCCATACACGCAACAGATCCTCAGGCAAACCTACAAAATTCGCATCGTCAGCAAACCAACGCTGAACAATGTTTGGCACGACTTGCTTGATCATACTTATCAATGGTAAGGATGCCATTGCGAAGGCAGCCATGGCTAAGGGATCTCCCTGGGTTACTCCCTCGCACGATGCTAAAGATCCACCACCAAGTACCAGTTCTGCGTCGCCCGCATAAATGTTAGATAAGGACTGTGCTAGCCCAGGGCAAGTGTGTTTGATATTGTGTAGCATAACATTTCGATTGACAGAGTTGAACGCATTCTTAGCGTCGACAGCGAGAAGTCCATAGCTCTGGTTAGAAGAATACGTATCGCGAAGCGAGTGAATCGCAAAATCGATCCCATTTCGCTGGGATGCGCAAAGTTGGACAATCCCGGCTACGTCTTGAAGATCATCTTTGACGCAGGACAATATGGTTTTACTGACAATGCGGCGAATAACCCCTGATACACCAATCGGTCTAATTTTCCCATTATTCTTTGGTATTGATATCAACCGGCAAGCAGTAAACGCCTCTAACATCCGAGGGCTGAGTTGAATAGTGCTAAGGCTCACTGCAAAATTTGCCAAAGCATCCGCTAGAGCCTTGGAATGCACGGAGAAGCTATTCAAGAGGTGTCTCCAAGCCATCGCATCCAGCCCTGATGGGCCAGCTCCACCTGAGGTTTTGTTGGCCGCTCGGATGATAGCTTCCCCATCTATGACAGAGAAGAGCGAAGGATGATGCTCTCTAACATTCGGCAAATCTCGTTGTAATAAAGCGGACGCATCAGCATCTGCGGCTGTTGGGTGTAGATTCTGCAGGTGTTCACGTACAGTCAAACCATCGACAATCGAATCAGGATCTAGAATGCTCGACTGTTGGTTCTCTTCCAATATGGCAGTCGCCGCTGACAGCTTTCCACTTGTGACCAACTTGACATAGCGCTTTATCCAATCATCAGTACGTGGGCTCGAACGCATTATCTTTTAGGAAAACATGTCCCTGTAATAACAGACCAACGTAGCGTTTCTTTCATTTTCAAGAAGAGCCACCGTAGTCAAATCAAGAACGAAAAGTTAACTCGGTGGAGGATGGACTAGCTGCATTCTCATTCGATATAGCTTATCGTCCAGTCTCCGAAAATCATACTGCTGATGCGTTATCCAGGATAACCTGTTCCGCCCTACGTCCAACGATCTAATCAGATTGAGAGAAATTCATGATACACACTGTCACCCCGGCGTAATGAGGTTGTATTACTTTGAAAGAGTAAGGAATTTACCATTCTGAATCTCCGAGATACGTCAAGTTATTTCAAATAGTCCAACGTGTGCGAGGCTAAAGCCACAATGTCATAAGATACAGCTAACCCAGATGATCAAAGCCACCCCGACTTTTTGAAAGAATTTCCATTGACTTTAAAGGTCCCCTTCCTACTCACAACAAAAACCGATACCTGCTCACAATGATGGACGAATTCTCGAGATGTCCATTCGGTATTCCGGTTTGTGTGCATTGTGATCAAGGGCACGCCTTCATAGCCAGAAATTTTAATTCCTTCCTTTTACGACATGGGATCGCATTAAGCCATTCGAGCCCGTAGAACCAACAGGAAATTTTCAAGTAGAGCGCGCGAACAGTACTATTTGGAGAACGATCGAACTTGCTGTAGCAACACGAAAGCTCAATATCACGCGGTGGCAGCAATGTCTGCCTGTTGCTCTTCATTCAATACGATCATTGTTGTGTGTGGCCACAAATTGCACGCCACACGAGCGATTATTCAAGTTTGAAAGACGAACAAGCTTGAATAACAATGTTCCACAATGGCTTCTGAATCTGGGGTTAGACGTGCTGAAGCGACACAATACGTCGAGCAAATATGATGAAAAAACGGAAATTGTGCGGCTTGAGGAAAGCCATGCTGAAACAGGGCGTGTAGAATGATCCGATGGATCAAAGACCGTCGTGTCCCTGAATCACCTGGCCCCGTTCCCTCACGTGGACGACGAGAATGGTCACTGTCAGCCTTCGATTCCGTGCGGTCTTGAAACCCTCGTAAATGGTTCCCTAACGCCGTCACTTCATGATCAGATGAGCATCTTAGACTAGAGTACGATGTCACTTCGTGGAGACGAGACATATACAGATAACGTATCAACGTCAGAGTCTCATCGTCTAGATCGCAGCACTACCCGTTCTCAAGACATCAGAGTCAGCAGGTATAGCAGAGAGATGAAAACACCCAAATACTTACAAGACTACGATGAAGTTCTTAACAGAAGCATGGGAGAATGTCATATAAGGAAATAACTATATTTGTAACAACTATATATTTGTGACTGATATTACTTCCTTGTATTTCTATATAGTTAAATAAAGATTATAGACTTGTCATTTACTACATGAATATCTTCGCGATTGAATAGCAACAGGTCAAACATTTGGAGAGAGGCTAAAAATTATTGAGAACATCCGGTGTACATAGTTTGCATTGAACCAATTGTTATTTGTTGCTGATCACCGTCGAAATTAAACATAATAGATTTATTTCTCATCGATAAAATTATCTGAACTTCCCGTGTCGACAAAAGCCATTGACTTAACATTTCTTACTTAAAGAAATATTTATTTTAACGTGGCAAATGCGTGCCAGCGCACGCGTACATGACCACAACAAAACAAAAATGTAAATAATGTGTCGAGAAGGTGTGAACGGAGGAGGTGTTTGAATGTGATAAAGGGAGCGCGGCGGACGTCGAGAGGGAGTTGATTCCAGGCGAGTGAGACGGCGACGAGGAAGGATCGGAGACCGTAGTTGTTGGAGTAATTAGGAACGTGAAGTAAGAGGGTATGACGGGGTTGCAGCGATAGCGAGGTGGGGCGAGTGTCGTCTTTGAAAAAAGGTTGATGAATGATCAACCTTTTCGATTTCATTCTCTAACAACGGAACGATCAGATTCTCTAATTTCAGTCTTTTCCTACAAGTCGGATTCTATGCAACCAGATATGAACATGACACAGCAGATGATGGAGCAAGTCATGGCAGCGGTTCAACGACTCGAACGTAATGTTCATGACCTTCAGGCACAACGACAACCGACCCAGGATATTATCATGTCCCCAGCAACCGGGAATGATTTTAATCAGGATGAAGTAAAGGATCTAATCCTGCGGATCGAGGTAGCCCTGAACAATGTACGTGCTAAACCAAGAGATACCCATGAGCTGGCAGCATATCTCTCAATTCTAAAGGCAATGTCGGGCGAAGATCTCTTACTAAACGTGGCGAAGGAATGGTTTCAGATCTTCGTCCGCCGTGTGGTAACCATCTATATGGCGGTTACCCACGGCTGGCATACTGTCGCTCCCCAGTTGCCTCGTGTAACTGGGGTTGAGGCAGAATTTGCCAGACGTGTAGGGCTTGACCTTAACCGGCCCCTACAAATTGCCCCCTATGCACCAAGTTACAGCACGCAAGACCGGCTCACGATAAGACAACCAAATAACAAGCCACAGTCTTCTAAGAAGAAACGTAAATAGAAGAAGTTATTTGTGTTTGTATATAAAAAATAATAGAAAATCTTTATTTTTTTTGATCTTGGGTAAGCGGAGATGTTTTTTACGTTTGTTGGGCTTACTTTAGTAAGAGGAAAGGATATTCTCGAATAGTTAGGTACGGTGCTTAAAGTGAGACTGGGGTCAAATGATCAACCTGCACTTTTAAAAGGCACACGACCTAGCTGGACGGGAATTATCTGATACATCTCTGTGACTACACTGGTAGGGGTCCCCTTTGAACTTGTTGTTTACTCCCTATAGGTGTTGGTCACGGGGATGATATTATCCTCTCTACTAAATAAGTTAACAAGAGCTAAGTGATCAAAGAGTACAACTGAAATATGTTTCTCTTCATTTTGATCTCATAGTTCTTTGAAATACGGGGTTTAGAACAACTCATATTTCGAAAAAGGATTACTTGTTTATTGAAACAATAATTCTAGTTATTCTTCTTGACAAGAAAATAGCTACCTTGAACAAGTATAGCATACTTTTCGAGTGTCTTTGGTTTAAATTCATGCTAACTTAATAGTTTACATTGGAATAATGTATTACCTATTAACAACTCTTGCATCTTTATACAAAGATCTTGAATGTTGGTTGAAGGGCTGTCAGAACAACTTCTGAAGTTCTTCCTGATTGATAGCATCTATAAATACATATTTCTATCATCTGTCTTCTACCATACTTGCACTGGGAGCACAGCTTACTTCCCGCACGTTATCACGTGACAAATTTCCTGGGTATAAATACTCAGAATTTAGCTCCCCAACACTTGTGCAAGCATCGTGAGCAAGAAGGAAGACAGCAAAAAATTTTTGCTGTCTTCCTTCTTGCTCACGATGCTTGCACAAGTGTTGGGGAGCTAAATTCTGAGTATTTATACCCAGGAAATTTGTCACGTGATAACGCTGCTTTTTCTTGAAAATCTTTCTTCTGCCTTCGCTGTCAGACGAAGTGATATCGCGTGTGATTCTGAGTAGATATAATCGACACGGAAGACACGTAGCTATGTGGGAATTAGCTGTGATGTCAGAAGAAATAGAAACAAGCAAAAAGAGAGTTAGTGATGTTACCATCTACTTGGAATGTCTGCCGGATTCTTATCCGTAGGTATCCATTGTATAGGAGTACCGTGCAGTTCCTGTAAGAAAAGATTCCCCATCGGAACCGTTTTCGCTCTCCCTTTGAGCACTGAGTAATATACTCCCATGTTATCAGTATATATCTCCGCGTCTGGGTATAGTTGATGACCACACCAGGCGGCTAGGAGCTCAGCCTCAAAAATTGGAAGTTCATATGGTAGTTCATATGTATGTACCTTCCCTTCTAAACCAACAATCCCAATTTGATTTTGGGTAGCATCCACGAAGATTCTTTCATGACATGCTCTTTGTTGTTTAGGTAGTTTCAGGGGCTCCTTATCAATGAGCCACTCCAAGAACCAGGATTGCCAAGGCTCATCCTGGTATAGGAGTTTATGCGCTGTGGAAAAGAAAGGCAGATAGTAGTTTATCAGTCCTCTCAAACGCATCCCTTGGCGACTACCGATTGGTGATTTCAAGATTCTCAAATACGCTACCGCCGCTCGAAAGCGTGATAATGCATCTGAGGTGATCTCGACACCATCTGTCGACCAAGTTCCCCCTAAGAAAGTAATTTTCTTACAAGGTCTAAGGATGCTCTTCTCATGATTTAGAGAAAGATTTCCACATCTGCAGAGAGAAAGAAGCTTCCGCACAGCTGACATGAGAACTGTCTTAGAATTGTGCGATAGGATCATATCGTCAATATGAGTCCATGCTTCAACCCCTTGTTTTCGAGCGAAATGTGTTATGGCATTGCCTATCATTTGCGCCCAAAAGGGGCCCCAAGGTATTCCGAAAGGAACGACTTTGTAATGGTAGTATTTACCATTGTATTCAAAAGCCGTTTTTATCCAATCGGATGGGCATAAAGGTATCTGGTAAAACATTGATTTAAAATCCAGTTTGATATACCAGTCCTTACACACAATATGCTCTCTATCCAGAACTTGATATATAGATGGTAGATAGAAATCTGGGGTCTTACACCCATCCCATATCCTTCCATCGTATATCAGTCTGTAGGAATCTTTCTTGGTAATCAAGAAGACCCTAGAGCAGTATTGTGGTTTCGTCCTTTTTGATAAAGGAGCGATTATACCCTTCTTGATGTGATATCGTATGGCCTTTGTAAGTGCTGGACTTACGTTTGAGCGCCATCGATGCCAACTCGCCGGCATAGTTTCGATTCGTACTCCATTACGGAATATTGACCGAACATGACCTGGCGCCTGACTTTGTTCTAAAAGTCGAGGAATGTCAGCCACATCAGAAACCTCAGGATGTCGTTGGTACGATGCCGATCGTATCCGAACAATCTCTCCTAACAAAGATCCAAGATCGATGTCTTCCAATTCACGCTCGATGAACATGTCTTGGTGCGCAAGGACTATTGAAGTAGGTTCTTGCTGACTGAGTATGTCTAAATACTCGTTTACCGTCAGATTACCTTGCATCAATTGTATGAGATTCTGTTGTAGAACTGCATACGTGTCCTCTCCTGATAACTGATCTACAATTTCTCTTATTGGTGGCCTGAATAAATCAGGTATCACCGAGAAAATTGCATGCATCATCCCAGGGTCTTTACCTGTGGAGTGATGGATCAGATTCCTGACAGTTTCGGCAGGGAAATGAGCTATAGGGAGTTGACATCTATTTTGCTCAATACCCCTACCGCTCTGCCGCTCGAAAGTTTCAAATGCCCAGTCAAGAAGTAAATCTTGAGCTGTCCTTCGAGATTGCGTCGGATACATGTTATGTATCCGAGGCTGATAAGCCCTATATAATGCCTCTTCTTCCCAGTACTCATAATCCAATTGGATCCTTTCTTGGGTGTCCATTACTAGGACATAGGCATAGGGCTCATCATTGGCGTCCGGCAAAGTGAGCGCCGATTCAGTTAGATGATCATCTAGCTCTGAACCCGTCCCAAGCAATGTATCAATTGCTGTTTGGAACTCCTGCACCGTATATGTGAGG
This sequence comes from Pomphorhynchus laevis, assembly GCA_012934845.2. Lineage (NCBI taxonomy): Eukaryota > Metazoa > Acanthocephala > Palaeacanthocephala > Echinorhynchida > Pomphorhynchidae > Pomphorhynchus > Pomphorhynchus laevis. The sequence goes on from WNNJ02002516.1 coordinate 34,981, forward strand.
GGGTTTGACGACCCTACACATAATTCCGGTTCATGCATCTGGTTAAGATGGCATGACGTAGGCCTGTCAATAGCCAGTTGTTCTAACTGGGCTATTGTTAAAAAAGTATGAGTACTTACATCTTTTTGTGAATTTGAGTTGCCGATTGTAGAATTTTTCTTGAAAATCTTTCTTCTGCCTTCGCTGTCAGACGAAGTGATATCGCGTGTGATTCTGAGTAGATATAATCGACACGGAAGACACGTAGCTATGTGGGAATTAGCTGTGATGTCAGAAGAAATAGAAACAAGCAAAAAGAGAGTTAGTGATGTTACCATCTACTTGGAATGTCTGCCGGATTCTTATCCGTAGGTATCCATTGTATAGGAGTACCGTGCAGTTCCTGTAAGAAAAGATTCCCCATCGGAACCGTTTTCGCTCTCCCTTTGAGCACTGAGTAATATACTCCCATGTTATCAGTATATATCTCCGCGTCTGGGTATAGTTGATGACCACACCAGGCGGCTAGGAGCTCAGCCTCAAAAATTGGAAGTTCATATGGTAGTTCATATGTATGTACCTTCCCTTCTAAACCAACAATCCCAATTTGATTTTGGGTAGCATCCACGAAGATTCTTTCATGACATGCTCTTTGTTGTTTAGGTAGTTTCAGGGGCTCCTTATCAATGAGCCACTCCAAGAACCAGGATTGCCAAGGCTCATCCTGGTATAGGAGTTTATGCGCTGTGGAAAAGAAAGGCAGATAGTA